>JABSTQ010002724.1:0-298774 GCA_013358835.2 Ixodes persulcatus
AGAATTATATGGTAGTCATTAGAATAATCACTATAATCAATTACTTTCTGGAATAATTTTGTAATCATTTGATTACATTTATTAAGTAATCACCAGAGGAATCTGATTACTTTCGTAAGTACTAAAATTACTAGTAATTGTAACTACCCCCCCCCCTTTTAATTGCACCCTTTGCTTTTACAAGTTTATTACCCAGGAATCTTCAAACCAAGCCTCCGACAAGGGACTGGTTTACCGAAATTAGAGGATTAAGAAGATAAGCAGTTTGCAATTCGGTGATCCTTATCCAATGACGAACAGTACATAAGACCCGTTCACAAAACGGCAGAAAAATCCGTCGTTCTGAAAATCGGAAGTAATCGGAAAAGCAATGGGTCAGTTACTTTCCTTCTCAAGTAATTGAGTAATCTAATGGAATACTTTTTAAGCAAGATTAATTGTAATTGTAATCAATTACTTTTTTTTTAGTAACGCGTAACAGACTGCATGCAACCAAGTCATGATGCGAACGTCATTTCTAAAGTCAGAACTTTTTTTTTCTGGCATCGTCGGCCGCCGAGCTCGTTCTGCAGACCGCAGGGATTGGCGCGATGTGCTTTCTGGGAAAGTAGAAGGGCCGGTGATTCTTTAGAATGTAGCGCGCGAAGGCTGGTTTGACTTCCCAATTCAGCTCATCCTGAGAACCCCGGAGGAAGGGCTTTCCCACAGAAGCACCAGCCACGCAGGGAAGACAACGAGCGAGAAGCAGGCACACAATTTCTTGCCGAGATTGAGATAGATTTGTATCGCCAAAAAAAAAAAAAAAAAAAAAAAAACACTATGTAATTGGGAAAAAAAATCTGAAGCGAAATTTACGGACCACCACACAGCAGTAACACCGGATCAACGTATCTATCCATTTAACGAGGCCGCGAAAAATTTGCCATCAAAATTGCTAGTCAGTAGGAATTCCATACCAAAATAAACAATAAAACCCAGAAAAAAAAAAAAAACCCGCAGATGTTGCATATGCGCAAATGGTGCCATGCGGTATACAACCTTTAAATTAGCATTGATGAAATTGGGTTGACTTTGTCACTTGCCGCTCTTTTCTGGCAAGCTCTCTTTTCTTTGTTACAAAAAAAAAGCTACCTTGCAGTTGCATAACAATTTATCGATCACACCTTAATTGTCTTTTATGAGGAACCCTGTTTTTTAAGTATTGTATATTTTGTTCCAATTGTTTATTATGTTTACTATTGTTCCCACTTGCCTCTGTAATGCCATGTGCCCTGAGGGTAAAATAAATAAATAAAACCCCGCGGACGTCCGGTCTGGACCTTTCTTGGCAGGCGCAACCGTCTTTGCGAAGCATCGCTTTTGCTCCTTCCACTGCTTGCCCTTTTGTTGCTCTTTACGAAAACTTTTGGCAGCTGACCAAGTCTTTTCAAGGCTCCCGGCGTCGCCTCGTGCTCCTCCCGTTATTTTTTATTGTTTCCGAAAAGTTTTGGCAGTTGGTCAAGTCTTTTCGATGTGTCGCGACAACGCACCTTTCCCTTTTCTGTCTCCAGATTTTTGACGTTTTTCACGAAAGCTTTCGGTTCGGCAGCTGGTCAATTATTTTCAAGGCTCGCTGCGTCGCCTCGTGTTCCTCCCGTTATATTTATTGTTTCCGAAAACCTTTGGCAGTTAGCCAGGTCTTTTTCAAAGTGTCGCGGCGTCGCCTTTGCCCCTTTCCTGTCTCTTTATTTTGTCGGTTTTTACAAAAGCTTTCGACAGCTGGGCCCGTCTTTTCAAGGCTCGCGACGTCGCCTCGTCCTCCTCTTCCGTTTCTTTTTTGTTAACAAAACTTTTAGCAGTCGGCCAAGTTTTTCCGAAGCGTCGCGGCGTCGCCACCTCCTTTTCCCGTCTTCTAATTTTGTCGATTTTTACGAAAGTTCTTGGCAGCAGGCCAAGTATCTTCAAACCGTCGTGGCACCACGTAACCCTCTTCCTGCCCCCCTCTTTTTTTGTTCTTTTTGTTAAGGATATAAGGAGGTGGTCAACTCTAATACCTTCCTCTCTGCCACACGATGCGCACAACGGACGTTGGCGAAATCTTAGCTTCCGTAAGAATGCAGTTCCGCATAAAAAGTAGAAGTTTGGAACGCGTGTCCAAGGTTTACGTGGCTTGCGGCTGACGTCATCGAACCGTACCAGGGTCCGATTTTGGTCAAGGTGAGAGCGAGAGCATTCACAGTCTCCGATGTGGCTGTCCTTATATTCCGTAATTCACCGGTCGATTTCAGCTTGTGTACGGAAGCAGAACTCGAGATTTGCAGACGAAGAGCGAGTTGTAAATGGCTTACGACGTAAAAGAAGCAGACGATCACAAGCTCAGCCTGTGTCCGATCTCACTTCGCCGAGGCGCTCGATTCGTAGCGGACGATCAACTTTTTTTCCGGTCTGTTAGCAAACAACGTACAATGTTCTTTCGTTTTTTCTTTCCGTTTGCGAATGGCGTTTTGTAGCAGACGAACCGCGCTCTTCGCTCGCGTTAGCAGACGAATTGTCTATGAACGCCATATTTGGTCGTTCCCCAAGAAGTAAATTAGATCTCGCTGTCGCGGTGCCCATGCTCGGACCCCGGTGGTTATTCCTGCTTAACTGTTCTTGCCGAGAAAAACAAATAACCTGCTGCGAAGTATAAGTTGCTGAAGGATACGCGTGCAGCGTCGAGGTCCTTCAGAATGTCCGCTGATGTGCCGCCGGTGCACGCCGTCCAGTATATCGAGCGGGGATCACGTACGCTTTGACGACGTCCCTGAAAAGGCTGTGCGCCTCGTCCGACGACGCAAGGGCCTGGGCCATGGGCAGCGAGCAGCGCCTGGCGCTCGCACCCAGACTACGCAGCGCCCGCACCGGACCCGCCACCAGGTTGGAGTTGGGCACGCTGAACAGTCGGCCCCGGGAGTCCTGGAAACCGGCGGCCAAAACAAGGCATATACAGGAAGTGTGTCTATATTTTTATAAGGTTTACAAATTTGTTAAAAAACTAACTAACGAGAAAGCTACAGCAATGTGATCTGTGCAGGGGAGTTTTTTGGCCAGGAGGACGTATTATAGGGGCTAACTGTCATGGAAAGTCATCTAATGAACGAAGATTTTTCTAATTAGCTTTTTACAGTCAGTGAAAATAAAGAGATGGCTGCGATTAGAAACTTGCTGAGCGTCATCGAAAACCACTAAATCAGTAATTTTCAGAAAGACTTTGTGAGCTCGTGGGAAGCTCAGTAGTGCGCTAAAGTTACCACTCGTGTAACAGGCACAAGGCTGGAGGTGAGTAGCCTTGCTCCTGCTGCACAAGTGGTGCCTTTAGTGCTCCACCGTGGTTCCTGCGTGCTCCAAGTCTTTCCGAAAATTGACTGATCTAGTGGCTTCCGACGACGCTCATCAACTTTCTAATGGAAACCATATGTTTATTTCCACCAATTACAAGAAAGTGAGTGAGTTAGCCCTCCGTTCCCATCGTGTCGGTCACTATTCGCAAATCCAACGCACTATAGATGGCGG
Source organism: Ixodes persulcatus (assembly GCA_013358835.2). NCBI lineage: Eukaryota > Metazoa > Arthropoda > Arachnida > Ixodida > Ixodidae > Ixodes > Ixodes persulcatus. Next base: position 3,532 of record JABSTQ010002724.1, read on the forward strand.
GCGGTAGTCCCAAGATGACGTAAAAGACGGGGGCAGGTTCTCTAAGATTTCCTATGCGTCTGCTCGCTGACGCAGGTGAGAGTGCCAACATTAACTTAATTGCCTACAAATAAAAAGCGGTCAGGGCAGGAGCACATCACAGTCGACGGAGATGTCGACATTTCCTTAAAAAAAATAAGAATGTTGATTGTTTTTATTGATTTTGTTTTTAAAGTTGCGAATTGGAATAAAATTTCTATTTTAACGCAATCGTTTTTTTTTTCTTTCTACATTTGGAACAGCATGATGCACGAACACGCCGACAAGAACCATATGATAACAACAGCACCAAGGCCGACGGTCCCTGCCACCATCCCCACTCATCTGGTTCTTCGTTCGCCCGCGAGAGGGCGAGCGGCGGGCTGGAGTTGCGAATAGTGACGACGTTAACGGAGAGAATGGTGCAGGACTCCTCTTCTATTGCCACGAACGAGTTGACCGCAAATAATTATGTCGTCACGCGACATGACGTCACGTAACACTGCGACGTCACACTGTCACGACACCGATTTCCCGTTAAATTAAGCGGGCATGAAAAAAAAATCGAGACATATCTGAATATCTGAGGGCGTAACTCGGTGACGTACGGAATTTCAGCTGAGTGACAGTAAATAAGGCCCCACAGGTCGGCTTTTCCGTCGTACAGTCATTGTCACGTGCTCCCGATCAATAAGTGCGGATAGTCATAGGACATCCATCTGTACGGTCAAACTGAAGCCAAAATCAACGCAAGGGCAAATTCTACAGCTATCCCGTGATCGCGTACCAACTGTTAATATATTTTTTCTCGGCAACGCACGCGGTCAAAATGCATTCGACATACTAACCCCGAAAAAAAAAAAAAACCAAGCACAAACCTAAAATTATGTTAAGTTAAAAAAAAAGTTTGGCGTTGTTATGGAAGAGCAGCCCTATTATTATTATTATTATTATTTGCAAAGATACCAGCATCAGGTTCAGATATTGTAGAAACACGATTTGTACACACATTGAGCTAACAAAGCCGCTATAAACAACAGACCCACAAATCTTTAAAAAAGAGGAAGACCTGGCAGCACGAGACCCGTAACTAACCGGAACGATATAACAAAACCGGAATGCACAACACAGCGGGTTTTTTTTTTCTTTTTACTTTTAACGGCGCCATCAACTGGGCAAAGAGTCGTCCCACCGGGAAGTGCCCGACATTCCTGGTCGACCTTTCGTCGTACGTCAGCCCTTTCCACTTACCTCTCCTTCAATTCCTGGGCGCCCTTCGGAGCCTGAGAAGCAGCGTGCAGCGAAACACAAAGACCGGCACCTTTAATCATCTAAACCAGGGGGTTCTTTTAACTATATACGTTGGTCTCAAAGAAAACAGAACATCTGCACTGAAGGACAGTCAAGGGACGCCTCCACCCAATAGGGAGCTGAGGAGGGTGTCGGCTTAACGATAACTGACGCTGAAAGAATAATAAAAAAGGGTATGCTATTGCAAGATGAAAGGTTGGTTGTCCGTCCCAATTGTGCGTTTTATTCTTTCAGCGTGAGTCTCCGCCCTCTTTGTTGGCATCGTTGCAATGAGGCAGTTCAGAAGCTTACACAGTCGGCAATAGAGTCACTAAATTGGCTACGCCATTTTGGTGCTCACTGCAAAGTGGAACCAATCAGCGATCGTTACGATTTGTAAATGCTATTTCCTGAACCATAGAGTTAATATAATAATCTAAAGGGACAGGCGCGGAAGCCCCGGTGCATGGTCCCGATGGGCCCATAACGTTGGCACCACCTTAATCCGCAGAAAGAAGCAACAAAACATCACACCTGTAAGGCCTGAACAACCGTTTTTTTTTCCCAAGCTTACTTTGCAGGAGAACACAGGAATCGCGCTATGTATGGCAACAGTGAATGGAAGCGCCAACATGGCTCAAGTATCGTTGCTTCGAAGCGCAGCCTGTTAATTCACGGGCTCCAGACGCGCCTTCAAGTCATGGCAAGATCACGATAGGGATGAGTGAAGAAAGTTACCCCCGAGGTTTATTTTGGCGGGACAATACTGACCTTGCAAACTTCTTTTTTTTTTTTTTCGCGAAGCGGACGAGGAGGTTAGATGGTGATGGTACAATGACGTCGGCACGGGGACTCCCACATTCGTTGACAGACACGGTAGTTCATTGGTACAGTAAATAGCAAGCACAGTTCAGGATGTAAAGGGCTGTCCTCACAGAGTGCGCCTTCATCCCACTTTTGCCATGCACAGCTTTTTTTTTTTTACTTACTTTTTGCCGGAACGAAGCGGCTGGAAAACCGCGCTTCTGTCCGGCAAAAACGTTGTGCGCAGCAAATATCGGATAGAGGCCTTTGGTGAGGCAATCAGCGACTCTATACTGAGCTCGGGAAAGCGCTCTCTTTTTACTGCCTTAGCGGGAGCGGCCGAGCAAGTTAGCTACACTAGAGACCACGACAACCCTTAAACAGTCAGCTTCACGGAAGTTCTTCAATGGACAAGGTGCACAGAAAGCCACACAGCGGTGCGGACGAAACACCAGGGGCCTTCGCATAAGCGAGGATATAAGTAGGCTTTCAGGTTTCATTGCCCACCTAAGAAAAGAAAGGGACCACCACACCTTGAGGAAAGAGCCAAGAACATTTAAGTCGTCAATGAAAAAGCCAGGGACCATTACGCCCTCAAGGGAAAAGCAGGACAGGTTTAAGCTTGGGAAAAGTATAGTTTTTTCCCACTTCAGAGTAGATTGGTGACAAAGACTACTGCATTCCCGAGGAAAAACCTAGGGGACAAGAGCAAGAGCATCTCCGGTAAGGTTCAAGAACCATCATGTCCGTGACAAGTCCAGGGACCACCAGATGCTGAAAGCAAGGTTAGGGGACAGGTGTCATCGAGAAAATACGTATACCGCTGAGGTGCCAAAGCGGGCATTGCATCTTTTAGAAGGGCCAGGAAGCATTGCGTTCAAGTGAAGCGACCACTGCGAGCTATAAGCAATGCAAGGACGTGTACCAATAACTAGTCTAAGTCCGTTACATAGTTCGAACGGAGCGGGCACCATTAGTCATCAAGAGATGTCCCGAAAGGATTGCATTCCTAAAGGAAGGCTAGAGAAGCTGTTATCAAGGAAGCACATCATTGGATTGCCAAGGAAAGTACATTGCAGTGTTTCCAGGGGCCACTGTTTATTCAGGACAAGGCTAGGAACCATCAAATGCTCAAAGCAGGAAAGAAGCAAATAGTAATCAATGATATGGTTTGCACCGTTGGACAGCCGAAGGAAGTCCGTTGCAATTTTTTTAAAGCACCAGGGACCTTTGCGTAGCCGAGAAAAAGCCAGGGAAATTCGCATGCTCAAGTCAAGCCTAGGGACAAGACGCCATCAAGGAAGGGGTGCGAAACGTTTGAAAACGGCCAAAGGAGGACGAGGGATCAACTGCGTTTTCAAAGGGACACCACGAATGCGTACCTGCTTGAAACGAGGACGAAATAACAAAAGCATGCCACACAAGCAAAAACGTCACGAACAACATATCAGCTAATGGAAAGGGAAACAAGGAAGGAAAATGGACGCCTCCGTGGACTGGGTTGGCGGGACAAACGACATAAAGGCCTGTGCCCACACAAAGGGGGAAGAGGGGGAGGGTAAGGGACGGTGCGTCCAAACCCTTGCAGCCGAGAACGATTCCAAGAACGATGCTCCGGCTTACAACGAGTGCAACGGGGATGCGGGATTCCTCCTTCGAGGGGCGGCGCAAACACGCCACGCTTGCCCGCCGGCGGGGATCCTGCAAGGGCAGTCCGCCGATCAAAGACAATTCAAGTGGCGTCCACTTCATGTCTCCGGATACAAAGAAGGGCACCTGATAACTCACCTTGAGAATACAAATACGCAGAAACGCCCCAGTTAACCTATTAAGTACTTGACGCCTTGGGGAACGCGGCTATAGCTTTTGTGATAACCATTCTAGCCCCTACATATTGCGACAAAGTCTAGCACCATGCTAAGCTTCAATTCACTCCACGATCACAACAGCTAGCCACGTTCACCATGCGATGGTATTTCTGCGCCATGATAGTTGAGCTTTGTTCTTTTGTTAAAAGTAACTGCATGAAGTTATTCTGTAACTTGACGTCTTGAGGAACGCGGCTAGCTTCCGCGATAACCATAAGAGATTGCAGCCACTGTATCTTTGCGACAAAGTCTACCACAATGCCACGCTTCGATTACTCCACGATCCCAATAGCTAGCTTGTTGGCTCATCTTTGTTTACGCGCACGTTCACAACGGTATTCCTGATCAATGTTTGTTGAGCTCTGTTCTTTGTAAGAAGTTAGACTGTCTGAAGTCATTCTACGCACTTTATGTCTCGAGGAACGCGGTTAGCTTTTACGGTCACCACAAGAGATTCCAACCGTATATCTTTGCAAGTTGCAGCAAGGTCGAACATTATGCCAAGCTTCAGTTCCGTTAATACATAGCTCTAGATGCTAACTGCACGATCATAATAGCTAGCTTGTTCGTTCACCTGTTTTCATGCACGTACACCATGCGACAGTATTCTTCGTTCCTTGTTAAAAGCTAGAGTCTGAAGTTAATTTATGTAATTGACGTCATAAGGAAAATGTATATACTTCGTTCGAGCTCAAGTCCAGACGCAGCAGATATTATAAGGTGATATGACCAATCGAGCAGCGTGAAAAGCGCAAGTCACTATGTCTTTTCTGTTTATGATTGGTTCAGAGGTGATAGGACATATACAGAAACATGACGTGCACCATGATGGTGCCCTTTTGACGCTGTCTGATTGGTTGACGACCATAACAGTCTCTATATCTTCGCATGATTGCAAGAAGGCCGACTGCTAACGTGCCAAGGCTCGAGTCACTTCACGAATACCCGTAAATGCTGATTGCGTGATCACAATAGTTGCTTATTTGGCCTTTAGTTTTCATGCACGCCAATCACGAGACAGCGTTCCCGCCTTGAGTTATTTCTTTGCTAAAAAGTAGAGGAGCCCCAGGAGACCCTAAGGGCCAGCAGGACATTTTTTTTTAAGAACTAACGAATTTACCTGCTCATTTCCAGAAGCCAGTTTTCAGTCAAAAGAATCCTCGTTTTGTGAGACGTTTTCTAAGCCTTCTATACACGTGCCACTCATTTTACACTACCGAGAGGGGTGAACACCCCCCCCAAGTTACAACAACGGGAACTGGACAACACCGTACGTCTCATATATAAAAGTCCACGACACGAGTCAACAATCCATGAACTGTTGTGCAGCCACCCAAGTCGTGCTATTCAAGGTGCAGCAGACAGGAATGGAAGCTTTGTCATGCACGCAACCCTCGATTCAGAAGGCAACTCCGCTCCCGCGACAGATGCCAGCGCCACCATCATTGTACTACCACCACCCCCACCACCGCACAATCCGCGCATAACATCCATATTCCATTCAACAACCTTGAGACTAATTAACCCGTGAACCTATATCGACCCATCCTCATTAATGCAACAAAAAAAGCAGGTTAACCACCCATATGTTTCTTGACGGAGAGCTGTTAATAACAAGTCCGCGCCAAGACAAAAAAGAAACAAAAAATAGTAACAACTATAAAACAATGTTATAGTGCGCTACAGATCTACAAGACTAGAATGAGACAAATACGGGGGCCATGCATTGATGCACTCAACTCACTTGAGCGGCTGTTGCACAAATTTGCGTTTCACTGTGACCGACTGCGCTGCCACCGCTTGTGGCTGCTTACGACGAGAGGATATACGGGCGCCACCTATCGGGTAGCCCTGCAACAATTCCTATCAGCGTATAGCTACAGGCGGAACGTTTTGCACTGTTTTCGAGACGTATAGCTACAGATTGAAGGTTTTGCACTGGTTGCGACGCGTACAGCTACCGATTGAAGGTTTTGCACTGTTTGCGAGATCAAATCTAAGCACTCTCTATGAGAAATGGCTGCTTGTGATTGTTTTGAGAACTATTTCGGGTCCACGGTGGAAGAGTGACGCGCGTAAAACATTAGGAAATGTACGTAGATCGGTAGTCTCCAGGGGCTATCCGATAGATGGCGCCAGCAAGTTATCTCGTCCTAAGTCGTCACGTGCGGTTCCAATGAGACGAATCGCAGTTAAACACAAATATGTGAACCAGCCTAATACGCCCGAAAGAAAACTTAAAATCACGGTTCCTATCAAACAGCTTCTGCCTTGCTAATCCCGCAAATGACAGTGCGATGAACTCGTGCAACTATTCCAACAAGCGACAATGCCATCACCATCCAAGCATGCAACCATAGTGCGGTCTCAACATAAACCCAACGAGACAGGGCAGCATTCTAGATACTTCACAAGCCTACGTTGCGTTCGTCGAAGATACCTATAGGTAGGACTCACTAGAAAGAAAAACACGGCTGTCGAAATGGAACGGTCACACCAACCACTGCACAGAACACAAGATATAAAAAAATTGTGACCCGCGTTAGTTTCAAACAAGTCCGCATGTAAAGTTTATTTTTTAGCTACTGCAGAAAAAAAGAGTTGGTCATTCCGCAATGAATACATGCGGAATAGGTGGCGTGAGACAAACACCAAGGACGCGCCAGACTGCGTAGCAAACCGCGAATCGCACTCCCTCACGTGTTAATTTGTTACTTTCCTTTCTCTAAGGCGGTATTGACCACCTACACTTTGCCCTCAGTCGTCTCACACGATATATAGGACTGGCTATGAAGGACAATGAACGATAAAAAACATGCGACACGGAAATCCTCCGCTAAATTTTGGCAGGCTTACACGGGCGTGACATAACCCCGAAATTAAGAGGACGGCAGTCACGTGGTGCGACCACGTGACCACCCTGTATAATGCGTTCTATGTACACGAATTTTGTTAGGAATGACCAAAACGGACTACAAGCTCCATTTCTTTTTTTTCTTGCTTTTTGCTTGGCAAAGAGATTGATGACGTCGTCAGTTCCTTCCCTCCTTCATCTTAATGCCTCACCAACAACACCTACTAGATAATTGTCTATTATCCTATTATTTTTATATAAATTATAAAAAAAAAGAAACTAGCTACAGCACAGGTTAAAAAAACAACAAAAATAACTGATTTAATAAATATTTATCTATACTCAAACAAAGGTCGTTGACTACACTTTTTCTCGGGTTGCGATATAAAGCATCGTAAGAATGAACTTGAACAAAAGTAAAGGAGTCAATTACCTCGACACCAAAACAAGTAAAGAGTTGCTTTTAATAACCGGCTGCGGACAAGTTCATTTCCTACATCGCCTTCCCCGACCTATACCTAGCCAAGAAAGAGCGCTACTCACGGAACCCAAAAGCCTCGAAACAACGAAGAATTGCCGAATCATTCCAACGCAAGGCCGCGGTAAATTTACTTCATCGTCCCCCTTCACACACGCACAGGTTTATTAAAAAGTCCCAAGGGACATCCGGGCTTTAATCAATTAAAAAACGCGCACCGATATAAAAAAAAAAAAACCGCACACGACGGGTTTTTTTTTTAGAATGAGAAACGAGGCGACGGCAAGCCGTTCCATAGGGAAGCAGGAAACTAAACCATGTAGAAATAAAAATAAAAACGCCACTCATCTCGATGCATTACTCCTGTTCGTGACACGATCGACCGGCGTGCTGGCCGTTCATATGCTAGTCCAGACACCAGTCTCTTTTTGTGTGCGTTTCCTTTCAGTTACATGTTTACTATGTGGTAAACGGGAATTTTCCCCGGCATTCGACGGTTTCCCGACCCATTAGCTGCTATTTATCACGCTATAGACGCGACGTATGTTTACGGAGGTTTCAAGGACAGCGTTCGACCTTTCATCGGAGTCACGCACCTCGCCGAACAAAGAGAGGGGCCGCAGAGCGCACAACACACACCGAAGTGTGCGCAAGGAGGAGAGAAGCGACATATTCCGCGTCAAATGTACAATCAGCGCGGAATGAAACCCGAACGCCGGAACGCGTGGCCATCGATACAGGCTGCTCCACCTGGAGGGACCCTGAGAACTAATGAAAATGCACCTGGGTGCGAGGGTGCGGGTCCTGCTAAGATGTCCTCAACCCTCGCGCGGGGCGTCTGGGACTTCCGCTTTTCGCCGGTGGCGCGCTGTAAGCGCCGTCACTCGGGGTGCTTTTCTGTCGCCGCACTGTCGCCCGGTCGACACCGGGCGGCCGCTTAACCTGGCTATAGCTCTTTGCGATAGGCTCTGCTCAGACAGGGTGATGAATTTATTCCGCTCCGGAATTGATACGCCTGGCATATCGGTGGTTACCAAAGAGAGCGTCAGCAAGCAATTCCTCGCTTTTTAAGATTCGACTGATGACCTCGCACAAAAACATGGGCATTGCTCATAAAAACCGAGGCATCCGCGTCGGTCTGTTGCAGCATTTTTTTTTTTCATAAAGAGTATGGTCGAGCGAATAAACAAATTTTATTTCGCGTTTATGACGTTTCACTATTTCTCAGAAATCGCGCGTGGCGCGTTGTTCACCGGAGCCCCAGCGTGGTTCCGGTGACACGTTATCAAGCACTACGGGTCTTCTGTTCGCGAAATGTTTCAACTTTCATTTCGCCCTTGCGATACACAAAGCGATAATGAATGACAGCGCTGAAGAGGTATCGCTGGGAATCCGAAACACAAGGCGAGTGACAATGCTTTTTGTATCGGATGTAACGGCGCTTACGGCGCGCCACCGGCGAAACGCGGAACTCCCAGACGTGCCGCGCGAAGGTCGAGCTCATCTTAGTAGGACCCGCACCCTCGCACCCCGGCGCATTTTCATTAGTTCTCAGGAGCCCTCCAGGTGGAGCAGCCTGTATCAACGGCCACGCGTTCCGGCGTTCGGGTTTCATTTCGTGCTGACTGTACGCTCCCAGAGCAAACGGTGCAAAAAGAGAGTAATCGCTCACCGTTCGTCCCCTGTTAATCCGAAAGTAATTCAGAGGGAGCCAGAATTACAGTAATCCGCGCAAAATACACCTTTTGAACAAGATAGTGCGAAAAGATAGCAAACCCCAACGTTCGTCGCCCTCAAACTGGGAGCAACTTAGAGATAGCCAGAACCCTTTGAACAAAACGAGAAACAAAAAGGAAAAAGCGCCCACCGCTCGTTTCCTTTCAAACCCAGCGGGCAACTTGCAGGGAGCCAGGACCGGAGTAGCCCGCGTACAATATATACCCTTCGAATAAACGGTGCAAAAAAAAAGAGTAAGCACACGCTGTTCGTTCACTCTCAATTCGGAAGAAACTCGGAGGGAGTCCGAACCGGAGTCGTCCGCACAAACTACACGCGAAAAGGGGGTAAACGCCCACCGTTCGTCCCCTCTCAGCCCGAAAGCAACTCCGAGTGGAGCCAGAATCAGATAGTCCGCGCAGTCAACATGTTTTTAACCAAATAACTGAAAAAGAAGTGAGCACCCATTTTTCGTTCTTTCCCAAACCGGAAGCAACTAGGAGGGAGCCAGAATCGGAGCAGTCTGTGCAGACCGCACCTTTTCAACAAGCGAGTAAGCACCCACCATTCTCCCCTCAAACCGCGAGCAACTCGGAAGGAACATGAATCAAAGTAGTCTGCGCAGGCTGCACTCTGAACAAACGGTTCGAAAAGGGAGTAAGCGCCAGCGTTCGTATTCTGCCAAACCGGAAGCAACTATGAGAGAGGCATGCAGTACTAGGGTTGTCCGCGCAGACCACACCATTCGAACAAATGGTGCGCAAAAAGCCCCCCCCCCCCCTTTTTAAACCGGAAGCAACTCAGAGGGAACCATCATTGGAGTAGTCTGTCCAGACTAAACTCTTTGAAGAAACGATGCGAAAAGAGAGTAAGCTCGCACTGTTCGTCGCTTTTCAAACCGGGAGCAACTCGGAGCCAGAATGGGTGTAGTACGCGCAGACTACACCCTTTGGAGAAACGGTGCGAGAAGGAAGTATGCACTTAGCGGTCGTCCCCTCTTAAACCGAGAGCAACTCAGAAAGAGCAGAACTGGAGTATTCCGTGCAGACTACAGTTTTTGAACAAGTGCGAAAGGGGAGTTAACGCCCAACGGCCGTCTCCTTTCAAACCGGGAGGAACTCTGACGGAGCAAGAATCGGAGCAGTACGCGGACTACGCCCTTTGTACGAATGGTGCGAAAAGAGAGTAAACGGCAACCGTTATACTTCGTTTCAGCTTCGGTCCGAGCGCGGCCGATGTTATGAGCCGAAGGGCCAATCAAACAGCGCAAAAAGCGCAACGTCAAGGCGTGCTCTCTGCGCTTGATAGGACAAGCCGACGGAGGAGCACGCACAGAGAGGCGGCGAATACCGGGTGGTCCTATCAACTGCAGAGAGCACGCCATGACGTTGTGCCTCTTCGCTGTTTGATTGGCCCTTCGGCTCATTACATCGGCCGCGCTCGGACCGAAGCTGAAACGAAGTATAGTCCTCTTGAGTCAGGCGCCTTTACAAGAAAAAAGAAAATCGAGGAAAAGCGACACGAGACTTAGCGCCTTTTGCCATGTTTCAGGTAAAAAAGTTCTATACCTCAAAAAAGACGGGTACCAAATACTAAAGTGGGTTCTGTATGTACTGTACTTTGTGCCAGACACTAAAATCACTTCTGCATTAATAAACCGAAAGCAAAATCCAAAAGGACTCGTAAAGGCACTGAGACCACACATCTCGCTAGAGAAACGGGGCAGGGATAGTATTGCAGTCACATGCTCACAGAAGATGACGTCAGCGCATTGCAAGTGTTATCTTCTATGTCACCAACAAACCCATAAAGCTACACAAAAATCAAATTATTCAAATTCGAAAAAAAAAATCTATATTTTCTCATTAGAAAGAAGACATAACTTGTCAACTTGTTCACGAGGGGAAAAAAAAAAAAAAAAGCCCGCCGGGCGCTAAGATTTCTGTACCAAAAAGGCGTGCCCTTCCACGGCAAAGCAAGCCACGTGCCTCTAAAGCTTGCAAGCCAAGCTAACAAGCCAAGCCAAGCCAACAGCAGCAGACGCAACGACAACCACAGGAGCTACAGCAGGAGCGGTGCAACCAGGAGCGCGACCAGGTGGGGACATCGCACACAACCAGCAACCAGCAGAAGACGCACAACAAGCCACCGACAGTTCCATGCGCAAGGAGGAAGAGTCGTCCCATGCGGTCTCCTTGAGCATGCCGGAGACTCAGCGCACCTTGGTGGGCGGCGAGCCTGCAGCGACCTCCTGGAGCTGGTGGTCCAGCAGGAGCTTGCGGGCCTCTTCCAACTCCCGGTGCTCCTTCTCGGAGACGCGCTTGAGGTTCTCCACGTGGGTGACCATCACTTCGAAGGCCCTGCTCATGCGTTCCTCCTAAGGAGACACACCGGGCCGACACAATGTCTCCAGGAGCTTCGTGTGGCGCATCGCGATGTAACCCGCTGAGAACCGACGTTGAGGCTGACTATCTCACCCTCCTTCACCCTACGGGCCTTAACCCTAGAGGGACGTGACTTTCGTGAAGCTCCGCGAAAGGTGGTAGTAGTTAGCCACAAGTCATAAAAATATTACTAAACTTCTGTTGGCACCTATAGTGATTGACAAGATAAGAACTCAGTGGACGCTCCGCCCCCAACGCGAGCTTTTACTTTGATAACACCTGGTTGCACGAGCAGCCAGAACACGGTGGAAGGCAACCAGAGCGTGCTGGGGGCGGAGCTTCCACTGCATTCTTAGCCTGTCACCAATTGAGATAACACCGTAGGACTATGGGAGAAAACACACTGGGTGTGGTGCGGTTAATTGTGGAAGACTAAATCTGTACGAATACGTTCTCGGGGCCCTAAAGGCCCTGTCACACTGATGCAACACGACGGCAACAGCCACACAACACCTTGTCTAACAGTCGGGCAACTTTTTGCTCGTTCCTCGTGTTGTCCGACAAACCTGTCACGTCGCGACAGCAGCAGCACAACATGGACGACAACTAAAATGTTGCCTTGGTATGACAGCTTTCGGCAACAAAAACAGTAGCAACTCGTGTTGGACAACGCGTGTTGCCCTGATCGCCGGCTGAGCGAATTTTGGGCCGGCAACACAACAACCCAGATAGCTTCGATGGCAGAGCTAGTTCCCTATCAATAACGTCTTACTCAAATAACGGCTTGGAAAACGTTAAGGCCCGTTCACACATCTGGGTCATTCCATGCCAAAGGAGACGGCAATTTTCGTCATATTTTGGAAATGCTTGAAAAAAATAATGTGAATAAAGACGCGTTTGAAAGTGAGGATGGCGAAGTTTGAGGGCTGAATTACGTTTATTTTTGCTGACGTCATGCTCCAAAGTGCAGGAAATCGGAGAAAACCTCCTGTATTTACAAAAATTGCTGAAAAAAATCTATTTTTACCACATCATTTTAAGTTTGCATGCAATCGAGCACTAATATATTCTATCTTACCTTGAAAGGAAAATACCTTACGTCGCCATTTTGGGTCCAGACAGGCACTCCAAATCTAAGCACATTTTAAGGATTTCTTGATTTTTTTAGTCAACTCGAAATTAGAATTTGACTAAGAAATTTTTTTTTACTTATTTTGATAAACCTTATACTCAACTAGGTTACATTGCAATTGTAAAAAAATAATTCGGACAGTTTTTAATTAAATGGTAAATATGTCACTTTCTTTAAAAACGGCCATATAGAGGGTAGAAAAAAGCCATGTGGGCAACGGTGCTCGCATTTTCTGAAATAGCCGAAAGGTTAACCAACCCCCTATGTTCAATATTTCGAAAAATTATAAAAGTACTTTTTGTTATTTTGGAGAAATTATTTTTTAAATATGAGGCTCCACCTCGTCGGCAACGCACACCGTCGTCTGCTACGTTCGAGTAAAACACTGTAGGGGGTACTTAATTTCGTTAATTATATTTGTATAGCTAAAGCTGAGGATCTTGACATTATGACATGTCTATTTATAGTGACTAGAGAGTGCTTTTTTTTTTTTTTTTCTCTAAACTATATGTCCGGGTGCGCTTGCAAGTTGAATAGCGACAACTCGAAATATTGTTAGGGATACTTTTTATCAAAGGCAAAACAAAGCACATGTGTAGCTCACCGGCGTTTTTGCTTCTTTTTATGTAAATAAATATAAAATAAAGTCCGGAAATACTATATCACACTTAGAATATCAGTGTTTCATTAGCTTTCAGTTCTAGTCATAAGCTAGAACACGGCGCACGTCCGGAACGTCAGTGGTATGATCCGTCTGCTCACCGGCACTATAAAAATGCTGGCTAGCAAAGCTAGCATTCAAAGGCCATTTGACAGTCAGATGATCACAGCACAAGATCTTTATGAATGAGCGAAGGCTTCAATGAAAACTGTGAACGTCATATGGGTTTTAGATAGCGTCGTCACAGCTGAGAGACAAAGACTCAGCAACCGCTATGAGCAAACAAAAGCCATACCAAACACACGTCAATACCATTATGTGGCGCCTATTAGCCCCGAGAAGTTCGCGTGGCGCCCCCTCACGGCGAACCGGGGTGACGTCACGGCGAGGAGAGAATTTTTCCCCGACTCGCCCCGCTCGCCCTGTGGAGGCTGTGACGACGTTAGCTTTCGGCGCGCTCGTTTCTATTTAATCTTTTTTTTGCCGTGTTTTTCGTAGGAAGTGTAAATTTTTATATGGGGCTTTATTGAGGTATGGTCTGTAGCTGCAGGCGAAACTTGAACCAACATTTTAAGCATGGTTGACAGGGCAGGCAACGCATGAATCACAGCTGGTATATGAAAATAAAGAAATATAACCACAATTGCAGGAGCATCACTATTGATTTACATCTCACACAATAAATGCTGCTGATGGTCTGAATGAATTGGCAGGTTTTGTATACTATTTTTTTTTTGTATCTCTGTTTTTAAACAAGATCGCCAAAGCTGAAAAGCTGCATGCTGCTCGAGCAACATGCTAAATACAGTCTGGGCCATGGGGAGAGAATCACAAGTAAGACAGCCCAAATGCACGGGCAAAGTAGGAAAAACAAGGAACATTTATTCTATACACTGCTCGCATTTGACCTTTGCTGGATTTGGATAGTATTTCAATGGACTACACGGGAGGTATCTGTGGACTTGTTTATATCAACCCTCAAATAATGTATAACAAACGTAAGCGAAGGTGTCTAGCTTGTTATTAGTCCCTTAAGTCCTAAAATTGAGATTGTACTTAAATCGAAATGTCCTGAAGCTAAAATACCACAAGTTTTTCGCACGCAGACTGTCACCCTTCACAGGTTCCACATTTTCTGCTTCTAGTGCTGCATCTACCACTGGACATACGTTCGAATGCTTGCTTTTACTCCTGTTTTCCTCTGCTGTCAGAGAGTCCAGCTGTAGGGAGTTTGGAGGCTGAGGAAGCTTTTGGGAACCTGCAGCAGAGTCTCTTTTAATTGGAAATAAACGACAATTCAAACTAAACTGTGTATTTTCCGAATACCCAAGGCTGGAATAAAGAATGTCAGGAAAAGGTATAAAGATTACAAATTACGGTACTATTGCTGTGCATATTTTGTGCAGTTCAATACATATCATACAGGCAACGGGGGGCAATTCGGCCGTTTTTCCTGCTACCATACAAACTAACTTCCAGTAATTATGCATCTTCTAAGAAATATGCCTGCATAGGTGTATAAACTATATAATTAATTCACGAAGAAGCTACATTTATGTAAAACAACCCTGTTCCACGAGCACTTCAAAGATCATCAGACGCAGGGCGTTTAAAACATCTGCGAACCATGCAGCGCATGCAGAGTAGCAGCGCAGAGTCGGGGTCGCGAGCTAATTTGCCGACCACCCAAAGGCCCATGATATAAATTCCACTTCGAATGCCTTGAAAGCGGGATGTAATATCGTCCTAAATCATGAACATGCAAGGGACAGAATTCCAGCGTCTGAAACACTTGCGCCACCGCTTCCCGGACCCCTCGCAAAATTGCCTTCTGTCGTGTGGGGACGGGGAGGTTCATCGGCGGAATCGCCTCCGCCGATAGCTTTCGGGATTTGTAACCCAATTTTAAATTTAAAAGAGACAAGCATGGCTTATAAAAGGTACGGAAGCACGTCTATATCGGCCTAACTCAACGTCTTGTACACCGGGTGAACGAGGTCCAGCTCCTCGAAGTGCTTGCGGCACACACCGCCAAACCAGGAAACCGGTGCTGGGAAGCGAGCCGATGCGAGATCGCGGAGCGGAGTCCTCTTCCTGACGTCACGGTACACCTCACCCAATCAGGGCGCGGCGACCGCAGCGACGCTTGTGTTCGCTCTCGGGGCTAATAGGACACTGGCATGTGGTTGCTAAAATAACGTCCACATCAAACTTGCAGGAAGAGTTCCCCGTGCGGCGCTAAAGACATTGCAGCACTATGAGGTGAGCTGAAAGCCAATAAAACACTGATATTCTAAATGTGGTATAGTATTTCTGGATTATATATTACATTCATGTACATAAGAAAACGAAATGTCGGTGAGCTACAAATGTGCTTTGTTTCGGCTTTGATAAAAAGTATCCCAAACAATATTTCGAGTTGTCGCTATCCAACTGGCAAGCGCACCCGGACATAATCTTTCGAGAAAAACAAGTTATGCTCTCTCTAGTCAGTATAAATAGACATGTTATAATGTCAAGATTCTTAGCGTTAACTACACAAATATAATTAACGAAATTAAGTTCCCTGTGCAGTGTTTCACTCGACCGTAGCAGACGGCGGCGTGCGTTGCGGACGTGGTGGACGCCTGGAGGTGATGCCGTTCTGCCTCATATTTAAAAAAATAACTTCTCTAAAATAACAAAAAGTACTTTTCTAATTTTTTGAAATGTTGAACATAGGGGGTCGGTTAACCTTTCGGCTATTTCAGAAAATGCGAGCACCGTTGCCCACATGGCTTTTTTTTACCCTCTATATGGCCGTTTTTGAAGGAAGTGACATATTTAACATTTAATTAAAAACTGCCCGAATAATTTATTATGAGTGTAATGCAACCTAGTCGAGCATAAGGTTCAGAAAAATAAGTAAAAAAAGTTTCTTAGTCAAATTTTAATTTCAATTTGACTAAAAAAATCAAGAAATTAAAAAAAAAATTGCTTAGGTTTGGAATACCTGTCTGGACCCAAAATGGCGGCGTAAGGTGTTTTCCTTTCAAGGTAAGATAGAATATATTAGTGATCGATTGCATGCAAACTTCAAATTATGTGGTAAAAATAGCTTTTTTTTAGGAATTTTTTGAAGTACAGGAGTTTTTCTCCGATTCCCCGCAATTTGGAGCATGACGTCAGCAAAAATAAACGTAATTCAGCCCTCAAACTTAGCCATCCTTTCTTTCAAACGTGTCTTTATTCATATTATTTTTTTCAAGCATATCCAAAATATGACGAAAATTGCCGTCTCCTTTGGCATGGAATGACCCATCTGCGTTCGGAGCGACCACTATGCTTACGAACGAACGCAACCGCTGGGACTTCAATGACAACTGTACGCGACGTGTACACACACATGCAACCGCATGAAACCACACGAATCAACAGCCAATGAGAAACAAGCTTCAGCTCTTGCTCCTGGCCAATAGTAAGCAACCCAGCTACGCTTACAAACATGGCTGACGGTTTCCTGCCCGACGCGAGGTCCCCAACAAAGCAGCCGGAGGTTTCGGCTACGGCGTACAGTCACGAAGATCTGCTGTGCGCCTACAATAGCTGTGCAAAGGCTGGTTCAGACATCAGAAACGAACCCGTTATCCACGACTGCGTCCGTTGTGACCGGAACGACCGCTCTGCGTCGCGCGTACACTCCTGCAATTACTGCAACAAGCGCAGTGCGTCGGCAGCACGGCGACCGCCTCTCCGCCGCCGTCAGCTGTTTCAGCGGTGCCTCTAAAAAGGAGGGGACGCGCTGCCACTCACTTGCGTAACAGAAAATAGACAGACCGCCTTCTATGACCTCAAGCTTTATTATTTTTTTTTCCAGGATACGCTTGCAGGGTAGTGCATTAAAAAAAGAAAAAAAGATGCAGTACGCCGTCTTGCACGATCACGACATTAATACACGACTTTGAAAATAGTACAAATCTCGCCACACGCCTTTTCTACGATTATAAACGACAATGTAATCTTAGCAGCGATATAGCAACGTAGAAATATAATTTCGTGATCAGATAGACGTTGCGAGCGAGCGTTCAGGATTGCTAACACTAAACACCTTCCTCGGGTAATGAAAACGCGTGAAAATTCGCATCCTTTATACGATACGCACCAGTAATACCTTGAACTTGAGCACACGCATGGAATGCGCCAAAAAGAAATCCGGGAGATGTTCCAGGACACAAATGCTAAGAAAGCACCACTGTATAGTCGAAGTAAACAAACACGACGGCACGGGCGTTTCTGCTGTCTTGACAGTGCCGCCACGAGATCGCCGCACGAGTAGGTGGATCTTCACTTTTAGTACGTGCTAGGTTATCATAACGACACACGACGAAAATTCACAGTCAAGGATAGCGCTTTTACGCGGAACGATGAGCTTCCACCACGCCGTCCACATCGACG
This sequence comes from Ixodes persulcatus, assembly GCA_013358835.2. Classification (NCBI taxonomy): domain Eukaryota; kingdom Metazoa; phylum Arthropoda; class Arachnida; order Ixodida; family Ixodidae; genus Ixodes; species Ixodes persulcatus. The sequence goes on from JABSTQ010002724.1 coordinate 21,171, forward strand.
ATCACCACCGACGCCATGTTCGCAGATAGAAGGAGCCCGGCACGACCGGCATGCAACGCGGGCGACCGAGCTCTCCACGACCTGTGATTGGTCTGTCGTTGCGGTCGTTCCCGAACGTAACGAAAAAGTTCAGCCCGGCTCAACTCCTTGCGTTGCGAACGAACACGAACGAAACGACCATTTGGCGCTTCGTTGCTATGGTAACTCGTCGTTCCAACCGGTTGCATTCGTTCGTAACCGTATAGTGGTCGCTCCGAACGCAACTGTGTGAACGGGCCTTCAGTTACTAATAATTAAGGCTGGCATGCAGCTAAAATATTTTTGTGAATATTTTTACTGTGTAATTACGGAAAGCGATTGTCAAAATGGTTACAGCTAGGGTCGTGAACGTTCAGACTGGTGTTGAAATTCGAACCGTCCAGAGACCAGCTCACATTACTGCTAGTGAAATAATAAAATGGCATGCCTACTCATCCGCTGATAAAGTATAACAAAAATGATCCAGGAAAGCGAAGATTAAAAAATCGAAGCATTAAAACGACCTCTCTGATCATGATTGTTGATGCTTGGAAGTTGGAAACAGCCGCTACCAGACACCTGATTTGTTTAAAAAATGCCCAGGACGTTTTGGGGAATGAAGCGATCACATAGCAGGCAGTAGGCAAATAGACGGCGTTGCAAAATATTTATTCCACCGATTGTTATGAAGGCCGATCGTGTCGGTGTCGCGGTTTTGAAACGCTGTCAGTTCAGCTCAACACCACGCTACAAAAGACGCTTTGGGGTACCGCCGGTGCTTACTCAATTTTATAGTAAAAACATGAATTGCATGAAAGAAAGAAGCGGACAGAAACACTTCATACCGGGTGGCGTAAATCCCGAACATATATCACCGACGTCACTTTCCTCGGTTAGAGCTATCTGCTTTGTCAGCGAATGAAGAACATTTTGATAAAATAAAGGGTGGAAAATACTCCCCGTGTCAAGTTTTCTAATCACAGTCACTGGTTGATGCCGTCCCGTCGTAAATTCGGGCCCTTCGAACGCACTAGCATTTTGCAGTCACATTTCCAGCGACGCCGCGCCGCACACGAATGAAGGTAAACAGTCAAGATGGCGGAGTGTTCCCCGTGTTGTCCCCGCTGTCAGCGCAGTGTGACAGGGTTGTCGGACAACAAATCGGACAACACGGTTGCCGGGCGGCAGCAACATATTGCCTGACTGTTGTTGCCGCAATGTGACAGGTTCGCCGGCAACACGACTTCCTCGTGTTGCCGGATAGAGTTGTCCAACTGTTGCCTCAGTGTGACAGCGCTTTAACCGTGCCGAAACACGCCACTCAAAGAAAATACCTGAAGCTATTCTGGCACCTAGCACCGTACACAAGGAGGGCACAATCTGCGATGGTGGTGCAGTTTGTGCCTTCCTTGCACAGCCTGAAACATCGTTAGGCGTGCTTATCAACGTACCCTCAGAAGGGTACCTCACACTGGAAGGACCCATACCCTGTAAGTGTTCCGATCATTTGTGGAGAAGACAATAGTGCGGCACGACTAGTTACCCGACAGGACACTCCCAATACAGTATAGAGCAAACTGAACCAGCCCCACAAGTACAGAATATTCCATTTCTGTGAGTCAGCTTGGAACGCCATCTACGGTTCGGGAATGTCTAGAGTGTTCTCGCCACCGAACCTGCTCTCAAGGCCACGAACGCACCGCGTCTTGGCGGTGCGGGACCTCAATCAGTCAAAGCCGTAAACAAAGATCGCCTACCGGCACCGAAAGTGCAGAATCAACAACCGCCCATTCTGCCGTCCCCCGTCAGTGATGTCGACATCGGGGCCGGGTGACTAGGTCCACGCCAAAGGCGGGCCCGCGAGACAGAAAGCGTCGCCATCCGATTTACGGTTAATCCCTCAATGAAATTACAGCGCGGACATACGCCTGTCGTTTCGCAATCGCGTTTCTGCGAACACGTCGGAGCACGTCACCATCATCGACATATATAAAAAGAAAAGAAGAACGGCGGCCGATCGAGCTTTGGCTGGAACTACCACTGACTGCGTTCCCCCTGGCTTTGCCGGCGTAGGCCGATAGTACGTTTCGGCTAAAGGGCTCACGCTATCGCTTGGAAGCGCGGCGAAAACCTAGTCTTTTGCAATCCCCCGAAACACCACTCCTGTCGGCAAAACGCCTTAAGGGCAATACTCGGGAGGAGTTACCAAGAGCTGCCATGCTCTTTCCGTTCGGTTCCCGTCTACCTTAAGCATCGGCCCGGCATGTGTGAAATGCGCTTATCGCAAGCGGCGGTAAATTCCCCGAGCAAAAAACTTAGTTCCGAGGAATCTGTAGCTCACAAATAAAGGAAAGACGATGGTTGTTTTAGGAATCGCGGTTAGCTGGCGAGTCTAGAGTATAGGTTGGAGATGATGCACTGAGCCGCGCGCCGAAACGCATATAAAACCGGCCATTTTTTTTCCCGGTGTGAACGACAAGTTTACACGCGCCAATTTTTTTCGGTCGAAACTGAACATGAGTGTCATACTCATGTTCGGTGTCACAATGCAGGCTGTTTTCTTTTTTATATGTAAACTTTTTTTTTTCAGCTTCGTCATTCATGGAGGTCCTATGTAGACTGCAGCGATTGGCTCCTTTAAGTGATTTGCGGGAAAGTCGACGTCCTGGATTTTGTTTGTTCTGCGCGTGCGCGTGCGGAAATGTGCACGCACAAATCACAAGAATCGCACGCTAATCCGCACGGCGCAATGAGGTCGTGCGGGCGGGGTCCGCATTCCAGCTAAGTGTGGCAAGCAAAGCAAAAACAGCGATACCTAACGAAATGCTACACCTCAAGTTTCGATACGAGGAACCAGAAAAAAACAAAGGGCGCTAAAGTCAGTTCCGGTTATGCTAAACACCGCCGTAAAGTCCAACAACTTGCCCAGCAACAGGTGAGATTAGCAGTAACATGTTAGGCTTAAAGGATTAAGATACCGAACCGCGTGTCGCAAATCAGTCCAACTTGTCGAGCAATTTCCGCGCAAGACGCTACGCAGGCAGGGAAGGCGACCCACATCTATACCGCGACCTTCCCGCGGTTTTTCTCGGCCGACACACAGTTAGTAATCACCTCACAAACGTCGTATATATACATGCCTATAATTCCTAGTAACCTTGACTGAAATTAACCTCGAGGCCCATAAAAATTCCCCGCAGACCTCTATAGCCTCTTCTGCATGCTGATGACGAGCGGAAGAAACACTCGCGTAAACCGAGACCCCAATGCAAGCAATATCAGGGCCAGTTAAAGACCACGCTCGAAGAACCTTGCGGAAACCTTTGTTCGAGCAAATGAGTTTTCCGGTAGCAACCTTTGTTCGAGCAACTTTCGCTCGCGGCATCTGTTCCAAGTTTCGCTAACGGCCTTTGTTCGAACAAGTTTCGCCTGTGACCCTGAAGATATACTCTCAGCCACGCTCCGAACCTTGACCTAGACGAAACATCACACGTATCTACAATTCGTTTCGCCTCAAGCTCAGACGCAGCCGACGCCACGAGACGAATTAGACATTGTCAAAGAATCGCACCATCATGGTGGTCGTCGTGTTTCTCCACGTGTTCCATCATCGCCGAAGCAATCATAAACAAAAAAAGGCCTAGCGACTTTCGCTTTTGACGCTGCGTGATCGATCCCACCACCGGGTTGCGCCGGCCGCGTCTGAACCTAAAGGGACCATGAAATAATTTTTCAACTCCTTCCTCCCTAGCTTTAATCCTCAACTTAAAAAGCGAAATGAGAAATCACGCGATCGTGACGCGCTTTTTGAGCACCGTATGCGACGAGTCCAAGCTTCCGACCGCGCTTTTCAAGCACACCGTGGACCTTGTCATTCGCAAGTAATGATAAGTGACGCCATGGCACTCGTTGGTGCACGAACGCGAATCCAATAACTATTTATTCGTCAACGGAATGATCGTTGACGAACGCAATACACGTCCGAGTGACGCACGCTGCTCGTGCCCAATGCGTGAGCTGGCGTATGTGCTGCGGATATATCTCACAGTGAAAATGTGGAGAAAAAGAGGGACTAAAATAGACCGCTATATTTTCAAATGTTCGTGCCAAAAAGAAGGCTTTAGAGATCCTACCCTTTTTTTTGTCCTTTGGACCACTGAACGATATGCGATTAGTAAAATCCCAATCTAAAATCATTTTATCCCAGTCCAAAATTTATTTCACGGCCCCATTAAAACTGAAAGGAAATTCAGCTCACGAATCCAAAGAATTTTAGTCATGCTACCGAAGAAAGAATCGTTTCTTTTTCAACAAACTGGCTCGGCCAATTAGATCGACCGACGACGAAGCGCCCAATGGTGTATGTCTTAGTGGGTAGAAAAGAAGGCTCCGGGAAAACCTCGTATAGTGACAGCGCTTCGCTGAGCAAATCGAATGGGCTGCCACTCCTACACGGACATGCCTCATTACAATTACTTGTAATCAATTGCATTTCGGAGTTATTTTGTAATCATTCAAGTACATTTATTAGCAAGTAATTAAGGGAGCAATCTCACCAATTTTGCAAGTGCTAAAATTACTCGTAACGGTTACTATTTTTCCATTCCCTGCTATAATGTCGCCATTTTCTACAAGTTTCCCTCCAAGTCTCCAATAGGAGGATGATTTACCGAAATCAATGAATTAAGAAGATAAGCAGCATAGAGTCCGGCGATTCTAATTCCATAATGGACAGTACTAAAGACCCGTTTTCAAACCGGCAGAACTATATAGCTGTCTTTTCACAATCGGAAGTAATGGGAAAAAGTTAACGGTTGCTTTTTCAAGCCACGGCCAATTATTTTTCCTTCTCGAGTAATCTAATTTAATACTTTTAATTAACCGAGAGTAATTGTCATCGATTACTTTTTTCAAGTACCACGTGTTTAAGACTGCTTTTACACCAGCTTGACCACCTTTAGCATACATATATTTCAATTACGGTCGACAAAAAGAAAACTCCGAACATTAATAAATCGTTTGATACACGAAACAAAACAACAGTCACGGACATGTTAAGAGACGCAAGGGAAAGGGGAATCATGAGCATCTCATTACCGCCCCCACCGCCAATCAGATGTCGGCATTGGCCGATAAGGGCGCCGAAGAACCAATCAGAAAGCAAGAAGCGCGAATTAGCGTGATAAGCCACGCCCTCCGTTTCTTAGGCTGTCTGTGAGCACAAACGTGAACACCCACGGCGAGCGCGGTGAAGTATATACATTAGCTGCCGTTCAAGGGGCCATGACACGATTTTTCTACTTTTGCTAAACACAACCCAGAATCACCCTTCAACGTTAATAACCGAATAAACTTCCCTCACTTTCCCTTTCTAAACAACGGCAGTCGTCACAAAAAAAAAAGAAAAAAAAAAAGAACCGAGACTTATGAGCACTGTTTATGCCCTCAACTCGGAGCCAGAACAAGCGGCCACGTGGCCTGGTGCCTGTATCCTATGCCACCAACGTTAATCATATAGCCCCGGGCTGGGGTCGGCAAAGTAGAAAACGCGCGCTGAGCACATTGTTAGCATTGTTAGAGTTGGGCTATTCTCATCAACCGCAGTGACACGAGCCACTACCCGAGTGTGCGCCGAGGCCGTTACGAGGCTAACCCGAGTGCTCACGCAGTTCTCGTGTCCAATCCATGAGCCGTGCTCGACTGTCGTCAGGTGGGTGGTTTCGATCCCACAATTACGTCATCGAGCTTCGCGCAGGCAAAGACGGAAGGAAATAGTTCCCTTTTATCAGCTCGCAATTTCATCGCGACAAGAGATGCTTCTGATTCAGTTGCGGTCTGTGCGAGTACCTCTACTTTGGACAGACTATAGGACCAGTACGCCTCTGCAAAGTCCAATCCGACATCATTTCATGACCCCTTTAAGTAAACGCGGGTGACCAAACACTTATCAAACTCAATGATATAACACAAAAACCCAAGACACGCGGCTTTGACGCCAAGTCGCCATGGTGGCGCCACTGTCGGCACGGCGCAGGACCAGACGCTTCGCTTCACGCGAATCCGGTTCCGGCGCACTGCCCGCACCCGGTGCGTGGACAAACCCAGGCAAATTACCCGAGCACCAACTAAAAAAAGCCGGGAAGGTATACATGCACGTACTTGCCTCGTTAGTACAAAAAAAAAAAGAATTTGAAGTAAATAATTAAAATGAGGCGGTGACGAGCGCAAGCGCACCAAAGTGCTATTTGTTCTGGGATTTCGCTTTAGGATAGAGTTTGCGCCGCAGACGCCATGACAGGTATACAGAGAGTGTAAGGAAGTGTGTGTGTGTGTGTATATATATATATATATATATATATATATATATACTAGGTGTTTCAGCGAAGACTGACAAAAATTTCTACAATTAGTGTATTCCAGGTAAAGATAATTTTCTCGGGACCGTATTGCTCGTGGTGGCGGACGTCAGAAAACTCGCGACAGTTACTAATTAGTGCGCTAATTAATTAAAAATGACGAATTAACTTTTTAATTAGTAATAGACATTAGGTTCAAATTAGAAACTGGCTGAGCGTCATTAAAAACCACTAAATCGGTAATTTTCCGAAAGACTTTGAGCGGGTGAGGAGCGTAGTAGCGCACTAAAGTTACCACTCGTGGCGCAGGTACAAGGCTACCGGTTGCGGTAAGGCGCCCGCGGGACTTTTCCGTCTCCTATGAGAGTCAGTGTCGTGATGTAGGCGAGTTGGTTCATGGTAACGGAAATAAACAGCGCGCAAAAAATACACAAGGACGAAAGGAAGGTGCGAACGACACAAGCGCTGAACTCACAACTAAACATTTATTTAAAAAACACCAACGAAGTAAACCGCACTATCGCTTCAGCACGTGTCAAGATAGGCAATTTCTTTTTTGTGAAGAAAAACCGATGTTTGGCTGACGCATGCATCTTGCCCCTCTTTTGTTATTGCATACGCTTCCAATAATTCTCTGGTAGTCTTATCTGTGCTCCTCCCGATGATGGTGATGTTATTGAATTGGGGCTGGCATTTACAGGCAGCACAATGCAGAGGCAAGTGACCCCCAGCGGTCGACCGGAGTGTCCAGTCATGTTCACGTGCCCTGTCATTAATGCATCGGCCAGTTTGGCCGATGTACACTCTTCCGCAGCTTAGTGGGATCTTGTATACCACCCCAACCACACAATCAACATACTTGTTCCTGTGCCGTAAGGCCTTTCGTCCTTGTGTATTTTTTGCGCGCTGTTTATTTCCGTTACCTATGAGAGTCCCAGCCTCGCACCTGCTTCACGAGTGGTAACTTTTAGCGCACTACTAAGCTTCTCACGCGCTCAAAGTCTTTCTGAAAATGACTCTTTTAGTAGTTATCCATAACGCTCAGAAAGTTTCTAATTGAAACCTTACGTCTATTTTCACTAATTAAAAAGTTAATTAATCGTTCTTAGTTAATTAGCGAACTAATTAGTAAGTATCGATTACAAACTTGTTTCGAGGCTAGGGCGTCATGAAGTCATCAGGGTAGACGCACCTGCTGCACGGCGCCGTACACCTCGGCCTGACTGGAGACCCGGTCGGTGGACTGCTGGATCACAGCCACGTGGTTCTGGATCTTGGCCACCGTCTCGCGGATCTTCTCGTCTTCCGGACAAAGCCTCTGCGCATCCGACCACACACAGACACAGACACAATCAAACATCGCGAATAAAAAAGGACCCATTAAAACGTACTGGAATTAGTTAGGCTTGCAGTAACTAAATACACTCTACGGTGTATTTAGTTACTGTATTGAATAAAAATTACATTAAATAAAAATGCAACCCAATCGCTCACTGTTCACAACTGTAACCGTAACTGTTTTCCGTTTCACTCTCCCACACTCGCAACTGTTTACGACCGAATGCCTCACAACCACTTGCGATCTCGTGCGACACGAGGGGAAAGCGCCGTTCACACTCTTGCGACCGAGTAAGACTGAGAGAGACCAGACCGGGTTTGAAGCCTTCGCGACTTCTTAGGACCGGATGCGCTGCAGCGGAGCTGGTCCTAAGAGATCGCAAGAGGCTTAAAAACCGGTCTGGTCTGTTAACACAATATTAAAAAAGTTAATTACGCAAAAATAATTAACAACTTAATTATCCCGAACTTTAATAATTTTCCGAAATGGGCCCCTGGCCCGGGGCCAAAACGACACAAGCCTTTTTTCGTTGCGATGAGTAGTTTTCGCAGGAGCGATTTGGCCTGAGTTCTCTGAAACACCCTGTATGTGTGTATATATATATATATATATATATATATATATATATATATATATATATATATATATATATATATATATTCTTTTTTACCGCAAAAATAAACTACGCATTGCCGAAATCTCATTCTCAGCCCTAAATAAAGCGCTCGCGGTCGAAACCAGAAACCAAAGTTTCAGGACTAACCGCCATCTTATTTAAAAGTCATATAAGTGGGTTTCTGAAAATTTAAACGGGAAAATGGCGGCCGACCGAGTCATCTAATAATACTCGGAGCCGAATGGCGCCAAATTACGGAGAATGGGCGCCATTTTCTTCTCGAAACTTTTAGAAAATCACTCGTATAAGAAGTTTAAACATGAAAACGGTTAGTTCTGAAACTTTGGCATCCGGTTCGGAATGATCGTTCGGCAAAGCGTCGTTTATTTTTGCAGCGCAAAAAAAAAAAAAAAAAGAGAGAGAAGAAACGGTAAATGTGTTTTTGTTTTTTTTTTTTGGGGGGGAGGGGGGATATGCTGTATATCTATCGTTTTTTATTTGCCCCGCAAATGTGACTACTAGAAGTATTCTTGTTCCTAAAATTAAAACCCTAAAAAAATCGCATTTACTGCGAAGGGATAAGCCACACGCGCTTCGACGTCACTTTCCGGCTACCCTTGCTCAGAGTGAGCGCACGTGCTACTGAATAAAAGATAGCAGGCTCCGCAAAGTGCAGGAACGACTCCTTCATGTCCAGAGACACGTCTCGGGTTTTCCCACCGCATTTAATTCTAGACGGGCCCGTTCATAAAGGTTGCTCCCCCGTACAGTATAAATGCCCCGCCCCCCCTTTTCCCCACACACACACACACACACACACACACCAAACTATGCGCCGAGAAAGTGAGGGAGAGGGGAGAAGACGAGAGCGGGCGGGGATATAAGAAACGCCGAGCTCTGGTTCGAACGATTACGAGGTAGACTCAAAGCTAGCCGGTTTTGTCTCTGTACTCAGTGTTGGAACGCGTTAGAGAACGCGGTACGCCGGCGTCAGGCGCTTGGCTCTCGCATTCGAAAGAGTGCACTGGAGACAAAGACAGCTGAAGCTTGAAGTCTACATACCACTAATCGTTCGAAATCGAAGCTCGGCGTACTGATGTCCTATCGCGCGATCTCGTTTCCTCCTCTCCCTCAGTCTCTCGACGCGTAACTGCTCCGACGACTGCATAAAAAAAAATAATACCGTATTAATCGGAATAAAAGTCGCGTTTCTTTTTTTCTTTCTTTAGAGTACCAGTCAGTGTGTCTTATGCACCTTTTTTTTTTTTTTACGAATATTTGTCACGGGGGTTACATTTCTCGTTCGATTCGTTGACGAAAATATTGAAAGTTTCTCTCGCGCGTGTATTATATACACGTGCGGGCTTTTCTATGCAGGGGGTGACCTATCAGACGTGCAAAAACAGTTCCCTAAAACTCTCTATTTTAGCCAATCGTAAAACTGGCGCAACCATGTAAACGATGATGATGACGATTGTGTTTGACCGGCAGCGCCATCTTCTAGTAAACATGCGAAACATTCTGCAGAGTGCAAAACCGTGGCGGCTCGTGTTTCCGGCGTACGACTGACGTAAACAAGACGTCCGAGGTAACATTAACCTTCCCGAATTTCAAGACCCGCGAAGCCAGATAGAGTAGAATGTGTCTGAACGACCGCAAAGGTATAGGTGATGTGTCTCCGTCATCTTGAGCTTGGACGATCGCTCACGTTGTGTCAGTTGTGTGCCGTTGAACCAAATAACTTCGTCTGCTCGCGGTCGCCACGGCAGCTAGTCAACACGCAGATCGCAAAAAAAAAAAAAAAATTACTGCGCGATCGCCCATTGTGAGCCGTCCTCAAAAGGTTTTGGTTCAACCTCTCCTAAGCCTAACGCTCGGCAGGGGCGGCAGACAAACCGAGCGCCATCTTCTTTTTTTCTTTTTTTTTTCCCGAGTCGTGAACGGTGCTGTCTGCGTTCCGGTGACGACTCCAGCGGCCGGAGTGAAAGAAACGAACGAGACGAGCCTCCCGATGCCCGCAACGACTCGAGCGCGCGAATGCGCAGTGGCGTTGTTGATGCGTTCGAGGACGAACCGTTCGTGTGGAAACACCTTGCTAAAACACCCTAATGTCTTCTGAACAAGCGTGAACGATTTCTCCCCAAATACTACGCCTCATGAGTCGTGCGACTTTGGAGATAAAGGTCCCCGGCTTTTAGCGTATAACGAACGTCTTTGAAACCCGAAAGCTGTCGAAATACCTAAAGAACGAATTAACGATCCCCTCGTTAACGACTCCGGGCAAAACCAACAGTTGCAACCGACCCGTGGGAATCCAGAAATAACGAGTCATTAAATCCGCGATTGCGCTTAAGCTTGTCGCCTCAATTTAGTCGGGTGACGACCACCACGCACACCGGTGACGTCAACCAGTCACGTAATAGAACAACATGCGGGGGGCACTAACGACGTCTGACAAAACACACACCGGGAATGTCGAAGCGTCGACGCGAGACTTTCCTCGAAAACACCCCGGGCGAAACCACCGTTTTCGCAACCACAGACGCGGCGGGCCGTTGACATCCGGCCGCGGCTCGTGTTGGAAAACCTCGCAAACCAACAATAGATAATAAATTAAAAAAAAAAAGAAAACCGTAGTGTTGGCAGTGGGCCCTCCGGTATACGAACTGCGCATGCGCTACTGCAGACGACTCGCACATGCGCAGTTCGTATACCGGAGGGCCCAGTATACCGTTTCGGATGTGCAAAAAGCGGTTCCATATATAAACCTCCCTACTGTCCGAGGCGCGTTTCCTCCTCGTGCGACTGTCCCGTCACACTGGTCGTACAAAAATTGGCAGCCGCAGCGAGAGTGCGGCCACCGGACGGCCATCTTGGGACACGGGAAATCGTTCTTTCTGGAGCGCCGCGGAGGCTGGGCGGCAGCGTCCTGAAAACACGTTTTCTGCTCGTTCGTCGTCGTTCGCCGAAGAAGTTTGCTAAAACCCCGTGTAAACGGTGAGATCCTCCCTTTGAGAACATGTGGAAGTCTTTACGAAAGCGCAACACCGCAGAAAAAGGGGCCCAACTTGTCAAACGCGAGTCTCGCCGGCCTCGCGGCGTGATCAAAGCTCCCTTGGCACGCCGAAGTGCTGCGTCTTTGTCTCTTCGCACGCTTTATTTACTTGTTCGTTTTGTTGTTTTTGGTTTGCCACTCTGTTTAGTTACAAGTACGCATTTACCATGCGGGGATACCATATCTCGGTGATCTTGCAGTTTCTCTGATAAAGGCCACCTTCTTTAAACAGCAAAAAACAAAATCAAAAAGCGATTTATTCTTTTTATCCCTGAGTTACGCATTGCTGATTGTTTCGGAGCTGGGAGTGTAACTCCAGAAAACAACAGCGGCATAAGCTGCCAGAGTGAGCCGGTAGACGACGCATGGAGTCTCTCCGGCCACCGCTCCCGCGTTATATTTAACAGTTGAGTACACTGTACGAAGCGAACGCGCTACGAGGCGTGCCCGGAGATACGTCTTTTGTATGTATACGATGTGAGAGCAGCGTGGCGGCGGCTTTGGCAGGGTTTTGCGTGAACCCTCCACGCGTATATCACTTCGCGTTGCGAAAACACCGGAATGTTGTCACACACACCTACACATACACCAAACAACGATACCCACGGAAAACAACCGCCTATTCAATGTTCCTGCAGCGTCACGGCGGGTGAGTCCAATCGTGTATGCGTTCCACACCTACACACTACTAAAGGGTCGCGGGGAACGGAGGCCAGGTACAACTTCCAGATGACGTGCCGCAAACTCCTCGTTGTTTCGATCGCGTAAGAAAAAAAGAGTGCGATTTCGGTCGAACAAGAACAAAAAATAAATAAAACGTGAACGTAAGTTAAATCGACGGCATACACCGGGAACGCGGCACGTAACGCCAGTACTTACACGGTTTCAAGCGTATTCGCGGCGAGAAGTTTGGGCATCGGCGCCTGCGGGAATTGTTTCATAACTTCAACTTCAACTTCATCTGCTGGTGCGAGCACGTGCAATGCCGAGCTCCTATGCACTATGAAAAAAGCACGTGCACTAGCGATAGCGAGCTTCTCATCGCGAATAGCAGAAGCTAGAGCCACTAAATTAGCTGCGCTTAGAGTATCGGAGTTCTGTTCCCCGACATTGTTGTGACGCCGCCATTTTGGTGCTTGTGCAGAGCAGACGCAACTGCCGATCGTCATGGTTCAAAAGTGTGACTTCCTCAGCATCACATTCGGTGTTAGGAATTGGTCATGTAATACATGCTTTGCTCTGTCGCGAACTGTTTAAATATTTGTGGAGGGTGGAAAAGCGTTTCCTGTGATTTCAGATAAAGCTTCAGATAACTGGCAACCTTTAAGACACAATATGGCCAAGTGTCGTTACTCTGAAGCGTAGCTTATTTAGTGGCACTAGCAAAAGCTACAAGGTCTAATGTCGCCGCCGATCACGCACGCTCGTGCGGTCCAAGTATCGTTCAGGCATATAGCCGGGGTAGCGTGCTCGAGCTTGTAGCTTCGGATTCGCTCGCACATGAAGTGAAACGAAGTACAGGGAAAATTTGTACAATACCCTGTTCCACCGTATTGTGCGAACGAAGCAGATACTACAGCCAACTACGCGAGCATACTCCGTATATTTTTCGCGCTACCCCAACTAACCATATTTTCGGAATCACCTCCCTTTACCCTTTCCGGTATGCTATTTAGTATCGCGAAATTCATAATAGTTATTGTGAAATGGGCCAATGAAGATGATGCCAAAACGAACATTCAAATATACCCACACTTTTCAGTGCCGTGAGTGGCAGGCAGGCTTGCCAGTCGAGCAAGCAGTCTAATATATATATATATATATATATATATATATATATATATATATATATATATATATATATATATATATATATACTATGCCAAGCATTTGTTTCGTACACGGTGCGCGGGTGCTGGGGCGAACTTCCAAAGCATTTCTTTGAACACAATGAAACTGCTTGGAATCAGTTGGGAACAAAGCCTACAGTCGAAGCAGTGAACCCCTGCCTTCCCCTGACATCACTTTTTCATTGTTGCCAGTTGAGGCTTTCAGTTCGAAAAAAACACGGTGAGAACCAAAATTGTAAATTCAATAACTTCGCGAAAAAAAAAATATTTTCACCTAATATTTGGGATACTATATTTCAGCAACGTTCGCTGCTGGTTACCAAATTTACAGGCAAATCGGAGACCACGAAGAAATCGCCGGAGTACCCGTTTAAACAACCCTTTCACTTCACGAGTGCGCGTTCATATCAGTCCCGATCAAAGCGTCGTGCTCGCTTTCGAGTTTCTTCGCTGTCAGTCACGACGACGCGGACTACCTCCGCGGGTGTAAAAAAAAAAAAAAAAAAAAAGTTTAATAATTACGCCATCAACGTTCAGTTCACATGGCCAACTTTCTGGGACATTCCCTGGAAAATGTTTTCAGGGAAATTTCCGAATTCTAATTGATTCGCGTTCTACGATACCCGGGCAATTACACTGCTCGGGAACGTTACGGCCTTTCGTCAAGAAAAACATAAATTGATCATTTTGTCACGCGGCCTATAAAACTCAACGCGCGCAAAAAACACACACACAAAAAAAACACTTTTGTAGAGTTCTGGAATAACAACTAGACGAGTCCAAAAAGTTCAATTACTGCTTATAGACATTTTATGGCTGTCAACTAATATATTCACGGGGAAAACGTTGCGATGTCCGTTGTTTTTCAGTTGAAATTCTCCTTTTTAGTGCATTTCACACACAAGCGCCGAGAAAAGGATGTCCAAAAGAAAGTTGGGGATGTTTTCAAAGAGCAAGGTCATCTTCTTTGCTGTGAAGCACATATACGCGAGACACAGGTTTCCTGTGTCTTTATGTCTTTATGTTTATTTTACTCGAGTCTCTTCGCTCTCCCGCTGTTTGTTGCTTACAACTTAGAAGACTCTTCGCAGTCTGCGCAACTTTTCGCTGCTGGCTCAACTCTCGCAGTTATTGTCGTAAGGAACAAGAACCGCCAAAAAACCGCGCGTGAGCTCCCATCGCGCACGCGCGGTCGAAGCCTATCCTCGCAACCGTTGTGCTGCAAGCGAAACGCACGCAGACGCAGGAATGGTTTCAACACGACGATAACGGCGGCAACATCCTGCTTGCAAAAGGCAAGTAAAGCACATCGCAAAAACTACGTCACTTTTTTTTTTTTTCTTTTAAACTCGTCATTAGCGGAATGGCTTCGTTTTCACCAATATCTTTTACGCGTTATCGACCTCAAACAAAATAGCTACTTTCATTCATTCGAGTGAAAAAAAAAAATAATGTTCCACCCCAAAATACTGCGGAACACGGCGATCGCTGATCCGAAATTGCTCCAGCAGACACGCTAAATCGACTTAAATCGAAAAAAAAAAACGCGTTTTAGATAAATGGAACGTTTTAGTGAAAGGAACACGTTTTAGAAAACGGAACACATTTTAAAGAAAAAATGCTTGGCATGCAGGCGACCTGGTGTATGGTTCACATGAGCCGAGTTTGAGACGTTGTCTGTCCCCTTTTAATTTTCTTTTAGCTCTGACTTTTTTCTCTTTTTTTTTTTACTATTTCTTATGTTAGTTTTAAGGTACCCTCACGCACGTTGAGAGAACGCTGATACGCTGCACCGAAGCAAACTTTAGCCAAATAAAGGTCTCAGAAACCAGCAATTCGTTCAAAGTACACACACAAAAAAAAAAAAAGAAATCTATGGCAATAAAAAGTAAGAACGAAAAATTCCATAAAACGGGTTGGATGGGGACTCTAAACTATGTTCGCTAAAAACAACTTTCAATACAAAAGAAAACACACACAAAAAAAAAACGTGTAAGATGCTGCACTTTGAAAAGCTTTAACCAAATCGCAACGCCAAATTCACTCCACCGACCTCATAATTAAATCGCTAGAAGCGGTCCTTAGTTTCTGACGCCTCGTCGGAAGTGTTCGAGAGAACAAAGCCCCCCCCCCCCCCCCTTTATTCTCCGAACACTTCCGAGAGGCAGAAAGGGGGGGGGGGGGAGAGGGGGGGGGGGGGCAACTGTGGTAATGAGGAATTACCGTCCCCTTCCCCCAAATGTTTACGTAGAAAAGTAAAATCTAAAAAAAAGCGTTGCCCCCCCCCCCCCCCCCCCCAAAAAAAAAAAAGTTTTTTTTTAACCGAAATTTTTGTGGGTCCAAGGTGTACCCGGTCAGTTTTGGTTTCCCTTCAGCTTCCATGCACTAGACGAAAAGAGAAGCCAACTTTTACCTGATGCGATAATCCGATCATGGTTTCCCCCGGGCTGGCAAAGCGCTCAACGGGCGACCGAGCAACGTAAGCAACGCCGGGCGCGAGAGCGCTGCACCACTAACACCCCAATCCGGTTCACAGCAACCACAAAACAAACAAACAAAAAAAACCTCGCGCGGAAAAAAAAAAACTAAAAAAACCCGCCGGTAATACGTAATCTACGTAACGGAGTAGCCAATCCGGTGCATAACCGGCACCACGGATGTCACATCCCCGTCTTTGTTCTTTTTATTTCTTTGTCAACTTCCAAGGCCGACGCCGGCGACTTCTTCAGTTTAGGCAGCGCGCCAGAGGTCTTTTCTGGACGGGTTTTATTTTTTTGCTCGCAGCAGATCCGGTGCACTTATGAAGAAGCAGAAGCGAGCAGCACGGTAGGAAGAACGCGCAGTGGGACAGAACCAGACACGTGGATGAACGAATCGATGAAACAACAATTAATCTGGACAATATGGCGGCGACCGATTGCACGCGGTTGCCAGGCTAAGTGAACGACAACCTCTCGTCGCCACCGGTTTTGGCGAAAGCACGACCTGTTCACCGATAATTCAATCTTTTTTTTTTTTTAGATTTGTATGTATGTATGTATGACAACTCACTGAATCTAGCAAAATACAAGTGTTTCTTTTTTTTTTTTTTTCTTTCAGAAAGTTTATTTGAAAGTTGCTTATCTTTGAAATCTTGTAAATTTAGGCCCTTCTAGTGCCGTCTATAATTAACAATAACGGTTTCTGGTCTACCGAAAGAGCAACTTATGAGTAAAAATAATACATCTGTAGCGATGCCTATGATTCTAAAATCTCTGAACAAAAAGCGTGATATTCCGAAAAATTTACTATATGGACACTTATGGCACTGTTTTACACTAACATACAGGTGATGACTTTATAGTCTAGGGATAGTTGTAGCGCTGTGTAATCCTGACACAATAGTCATTTCGGAAACTACGCAGAGAGGCTCTCCTCAACTAAAAATTAACATTTCAACATCTATATCTTGGTACTTGTGTACTCCTCGCTTAACAAGACGATAACAAGGAACACATACCAACATATTCGTAAGGCACCTTTACCACAGTCATTTTGTGGTCTACAATAAGGCTATTTCTCAAAAAAAAAATGTCAAGCTCTGAAGTTATCCATTTCTCGACACCTGTAGCGATGTCCATCACAAAAATATAATATTGACTTTGCGGTCTACAAAGAGAGTTGCTCCTCAACAGAAAGTGCCATGCTTCACACACTTCTGAACTTACACTCTTGTAGCACCGTGTGCCCCTAACATACACTAGTCGTTTTTGTAGTCCATGTTAAGAGAGCTACTCTCGAACAAAAAGTGTCATGTTCTGAAATCATTTATGTTTCAACACTTGTACTGCTGTCCATGGCTAACGTATATAATAATGGATTCAATGTCTGCAGTATATGGGCTGTAGACTATAGAGAAAAAAACAATGTTTCACAATCTAAACAAAAAATGTAATGTTTCAGAATCTTTCACTTGAATACTTGTCCACACCTAATGTTTAATAGTTGCGTTTGTAGTCTATGAAGAAAACTTCCAATGAGCAAAAAAACAGTGCGTGTGTGTTCATCCTTCACTTTTTAAAGGAGCATTAAGGTGGATTCGATGAGACCTAGTAAGCATCCTAAAAAACCCAAAATTGCAATCATGTCTGGC
Organism: Ixodes persulcatus; assembly: GCA_013358835.2. Classification (NCBI taxonomy): domain Eukaryota; kingdom Metazoa; phylum Arthropoda; class Arachnida; order Ixodida; family Ixodidae; genus Ixodes; species Ixodes persulcatus. Next base: position 38,537 of record JABSTQ010002724.1, read on the forward strand.
CTTTTCTTTTATTAAAACACGGCCCATCGCCTTCAGCACTTTAGAAAAACCGAGTCATGCATGGCTTTTTTTCACTTAAAAACGCGAATAAACACTAAAACACGACCCCTTTGTCAGAAATTTATTTCAGAAAAAGGGGCATGTCGCAACGTTTGGTTGTCTTTTTAAGAGAAAAACAAGGCCATGATGTCGATTGTAATTATGGGCTTTCTACGATGCTTGGGGCACTTTGATCGAGTTGGCGCCACAGAAAGACAATCTCAAAATCCACTTGAGTGGCTTTTTAAGTCTCTAAGGGCACCCCTTCCCAAACCCCTCCACATCTAACATGAAATTCGGGTCACGCACCTTCGGACGCGGGGTCCCGGTCCCTTCTTGCGGATCCAGGTCCATGGCAACGCTCCGTCCGACCTCTGCAAGACCCAAACACGAGGTCCACGGGGACTCTCGCCAACAAGCAAGCACGATTCCGACGCACAGAGCCAAGTCAAACTACCCAACCTCGAAGGTTAAAGGGGGTCAACTATAGACCCCTTCAAAAATTATGCCCTCTTAAGGGTCTACCCGAAAATTGTACAAAGTGGCGCGCACAAAAAACACCAACAAGCTGGCAAGTCTTTAACTGATACAATACTCACTTCCAAGAGACTGTGAACAATTGATAGACTTGCCATTTTTTATGGTGTTTTTTGCGCACGCCACTTTGCAGTGTTTTTGGATTGACCATGAGATGGCATATTTTTTTTAAGAGGTTATACTTGGGGGACAATTACCTTTCTGCGGCATTTCAGAAGAAGTAAAGAGTGCCCATGCACAGCTTTGGTCGGTGCACGAGCGCCCATAAGATTGATTGCACGGCCACAGAAAGTTGTCCCCGCTTATAGAACCATTAAACAAGCCACGCTTCAGAGTAACGACTCGGCCATCTTGTTGCTCAAACTTATTGTTGCCAGTTATCCGAAAGCTTTATCTCTAAAATCGCAGGAAACGCTTTTCCGTCGTCTAGAAACGTTAATGCATTTCGCGACGGGACGAAACTGCATCGTCCGAGTATGCCAACACTGTGTCTAAAGCTCGAGAAGTCCCATTTTTTAATCGTAACCATCGCCAATTGCCCCCGCTCTGCATTAGGCAACGAAATGGCAGCAACCGCAAGAGAGTCGAGGAACAAAGTTCTGATACCCATACTTTTTTTTAGTGGCTCTGGGGTGAACTGAAGACACAAAGGGAAAGAGTGTCTGCCGGCAGGGAAAGATATAACCTAAGCAGTTCTGACGAAGAAGCTTTGCAGAAAAAGGGAAAACAGTAAATCTGAAATTCTTTAAAGATGGCGAAAATAAATAAATTCTCTCTGGTGCACCTAGATCCCAGGGTTCCAGGGACAGTAGGTATTCCCTACCATTCCTGGTGTCCCTGCAACTTGGGAGTTTAGGGACATGAGAACTTCCCTAGGATCCCTTGAACTTGAGTTCAAGAGATGCCAGGGAAGATTAATAATAATAATAAAAATAATAATAATAATTATTATTATTATTATTATTATTATTATTATTATTAATCCACATCAATTGGAAACCTGTAGCTCCGTGTTGCTCCTAAGGCTAGACGTACAGGCTACAGCCCACACACATTATAGCTAGGGTTCCGTGTTTTCGGTATATATACCGATAAATACCGATAATTAACCCCCGAGGTTTTTTTTTCTGAATCGGTAAAAACCGAAAAACACCGAATTCAAGCTGCGGAAAAATGGCAGCTTTGCTGAAAGAATCTTCTAGCCCGCTTTCCACTGAACTGTCCTTGGGGTGGTCCCTTTCTTTTGAAACCCTGTTTATTGCCCCGTTCCCTTCCCTTATCTTTTTTAGCACAACGGTTTTCAAGTCTTTTGTCCAGGCATAGGTTTCCTGGTATATGGGAGAAAGGAGGAAAGGCGAAAAGGGGTAGGAGGAAGGGGGAGGGCAATAGGGAAATGCATTGGCAGCTTCTAGAGAGCGCACAGTAAGGAATGGCTAGTCTTGTCAAAAGCTTCTTTTGATTTTCTTGCCATCCTCGTTTCAAGCGCGAATGTGGAGAGTGCGTTTTCTGGACTGCGTTTCCTCAGCCGCAAGGAACGTGCTCCGATGACTGACAAGTCTCTGACAATGTACATGTCAATTTTTTTCAATAAGTTTCAGTTTTGATATCATGCTTCTGAAAGCGTCACGCTTTCTGTTATTTCCATATGTATGTGCATTGTGTGACGTGTTTGGTGTGTGTACAATAAACGTGTGTAATCTGAGGTGTGCCGTGGTTTTTCTAGTAATTATGCAGTCGCTTTGCAACACAAGCCCCGATAATCAACGATTTCTTTCCAGCATTGAAATTAAACACCGAAAAACACCGATTACAAGAGAAAAAATAAACACCGATAAATAACCCCCGAATCTGAAGAGAAATAGATACCGAAAACGCGGAACCCTAATTATAGCTTCTTAACCGGCCTCTCAGGATAAAAAATTGAAGAGGATAATTTTTAAAAAAAAAGGCTCGGAAGAGGATCTGCCATGCTGAAATTCATGAAGATATGCGTAAGGCTCAAATGGGATCAAAGAGGGAATTCCTCAGCAACTGCTGATCGAAGAAAGCATGTTTTGTTCAATGCTAGACTCCAGCCTAATCATGCTTTCTGATGCAAGGGGAGCCTACAGGGGCACAACAAATCAAAGGTAACGGCAAGGGTACAACAAGACGAAACAAAGCCACAGCTGTGGAATACGAAGACACCAAGAGGAGGTAGAATGCGTCCATCAAGCGAATGCATATCACAAAGCCAGAAACCACAGCGGTCGTTCAACGATACTGAACAGCTCGGAAGAATTTACGATAAGGAAAGAGGGACATTTAAGACAAACAGACAAGCCTGTCTTGTCTGCCTGTCTTGTCTGTTTGTCTTAAATGTCCCTCTTTCCTTATCGTAAATTAATAACCAACACGCTCAACCATCTACACAGCTCGGAAGAAGCAGACTTCTCCACGCACCCAAAAGGTTCTTGCGGAATGCAGCCTTGCGGGACTGCAGGTCTCTCCTGGCAGCGTCGACATCTTCGAACATCAGTTTTGGCACCTGGAACATTACAGAAGGCCACCGCATCTCGTACTACAACCTCCTTGTTGATGCTCGCACAAAACCTTCAGTAAGTTGATCAATGCATTCATGCAGAAGTCATTCCATCCTCATCTTCAATAGGTGCAGAGCTGGATGCCTCTCGGTATGGGTCACCGTCCTTTGTGGGATGTCGTGGCTTTACGTATATAAGATTAATTCTATCAGTACATTATCAACCAGTCAGCCAATTAATTAATGTGTTAATCATTTTATAGATACTTGAATTAATTTTGTCAAACAATCGACGTATCAATCAATCCCATTAACTAATCAATCTGCAAATCACTGCTCAATCACCAAAATGATAAATCTACCAATCACTTTTATTTGTGGCCATCAACAGCAGCGACCAACAATACAGCACAATCTTGTCACGACTGCCTTAAAGATTGTGCAGAAAATCTATGCAAGATGTAGTAATTCTCTCGTTATCTTTCAAGACCGATTATGGGCAGCAAGTTCCAATAAAGTGTACATGTTTTAGAGATCATTTCAATTCCCAATAAATTGTGAAATGTTGGGGAAAAAATAAATTTCAATTGGTCGAGCTCCATTACAGAAAAGAAAGTATGGCTATAAGAAAGTGAAATCCAGAATAGGGTTGGACTTTTATAAACCAAAAAGATTTAGTGCGACAAGCAACTCATGCGACAGAAACTGATAAGGTTTAGTTTCAAGTTCTCTGACGCTCATAACAGGAGTAATGCACACACAGCTTTTGTAGACAATAGATTAATTAGGACCTCTATAGTAAAAAGAGTGCCTCAAACGCCTGCAGGAACAGTACTACAATCGTCCTTTAACTTTGCTTTACTTCATATACTTTGCTATATCAGTCTTTAAAAACGGTTTTGCTGCCTTGATTTTTAAAAAAAATTGTGTCCCAAAACACTCAACCTATGAGCCCCACCACACTACTATTTCCAATTATGCGCATTCACATATTGCTGAAAACATTAGTTATGCCACATATGACAATCATTAACAATGCAAAAAACATATGCCCAAAAATATTTTTTGATGAAATAAAAGCTTGACAGTCATGCATGAAGCACCTGGAGTGTCAAGAATGCATAATGTAAGGAAATTACTCAAGCAGCACATGGTACTTTTTGCTTTCTAAGATAGAACCTCAGGCTGCACATGGTACTTTTTGCTTTCTAAGACAGAACCTCAGGCTGTACATAGACCAGTGTCTGCTCTGTTCCATGGGCACTGCCATGTTTGTTTATGTTGATGCCATGACACAGTAGGGGGGAGGGGAGGGGGGGGCTGCGCTTTTTGCAAGACTCGGTTTTTTTCAGAAACTTTTTTACATATCGTAGTGCAAGAATGTCAGAAAGGCATAGTCACAAAGCTCCAAGAACAAACCGACGCCAAGAGTGCTGTAAAAACCAAAATTCTTGTTTTATGCGCAGCCCCACTCTTCACAAGAGCTTGTGTTTGAGATTATTATTTCCCGCTTTTATTGCTGGGGGCTAGGATTTCGAACACTGGTCTATACTGACCTGAGGCTTGGCACGCTTCCGCACGGGCTCGGAGCTGAAAGGTAAGGAAAGGAAGAAGAAGCCCAGGTAAGGCCTTCAGGAGAGTCCACCTTTAAATAGAGATTTCTACACACTCGCTCTAAAAACCAATTCGCCACAGAACAAAAAACCCCGCGAAAAACAGCATAAGCTTGTCTCACAGAGGTCATCCTGCCGACATGAGTTCAGAACTGAAACCCGATACCATCGAAGTAACTCACTTCTGTCAATGAAATTCACATGCAACTTTCAAGAAATCAAATTCTGAGTCGACAGCAAGTTGAAGGTAGTAAAAGCCGACGTGACGATAAGCGAAATTTCCGCGCCAACGCGTAAACTGGTTTTCTAACGGCTGCGGTGGCTGCACTTCCCGGCAAACTTCTTTTTTTTCCACAGGAAGTAAATTTCCTACCACTGCAGTGTGCTGCCATCTGGGGGAAACCGAGTGACGTAGCAAAAATAAAAAGGCGTCTTGACAGCCGGGTTGTTGGGAGTCTCCATTCTTCGCTACTTTTCTCCCAGCACATACCTTCCTTATTAATTCTTAGGAAGACACGCAAAAGATTCGATTCATGCGACTATCTAGAGTAAACTCTTTTCGGTAAACCGTACAGATGCATACCTAATATACCTCATTTGGACAACATGCTGAATAAAAGGTATGTTTCGGAGTCACACCTCACTAAAATTGAGCCTCACAATGTAAATATTAAGCTAACTTTTTTTTTTTTTTTGTGGAAACTTTATTTTGTTAAAAATGTTTGCAATCCAAATACCTAATTTTTTTTACTTTTTTTTAAATTTTAGTGTCTTTAGAAGTGATTCTGAAGCATTTTTCTATCTTGAATTAACGTGCCAAAATAGAAGAATTGCTTCTAACTCAAGCAGCTGTATTCACCAGTCGTGACTAACTAGCACTGTTCTAAAAGTTAGTGGAGTGTCTAAGTAGTTACAAGCTAAGCTAAAGAATCGGCGACTAAGGAGCGGGCGACGAGCTAGTCAGGAGTAACAAGCAGAAGTGACATAAAAAATTGACCGCATCTCCACGTGGTGAATGATGTTGATTGGGGCAAAGCTCAGGTGGTGCTTGTCTGCGTAGACGCTGAGCCACAGCATGCCGAGCCTTTCGTTCGTTTTCATCCATGTCAGAAAGAGAATGTGTGGTATGGAACGTGGTTATATACACATTTGAGCATTTGACTGCAGCGCCCTCTCCTGCATAGAGGTTGAGTGGCTACATGCAACGTGTCATCCATGACATCCCCAGCTCTTGAGTTACTACCACATCTCAGAGTCCCCTACTCGTCCCACAGTCGTGGCCGAGTGGTTAAGGCGATGGACTAGAAATCCATTAGGGTCTCCCCGCGCAGGTTCGAATCCTGTCGACTGCGCAAACATTTTTTTTTGTCATTATTTTTTCATCATTTTTTTAATCTTTCTTTTCATCTTTCTTTTCTTGCCCTACACGAGCACGTGAGCACGAGCACTGGACGCCAAACAGATGGACAGATGGACGGACGGAGGGACGGACGGACATGGCTAGCCCCCAAGGAGCTTCGCCCCTAAAACGATAGGTCACGTATGCGCATACTTAAACGCCACCGCGTGAATGGGATTTTATCCTGTAAAAACTAATATATTTAAATATTTATTAGCAAAAATAAAATGTGATATTGAGAGACCGATTGTCCGGGACAAGGTTTTACGAAGGAAATTTAAAAAAAAGAACGTAAGGCAGAAAACACGAAAGCAGCATTGCCAACAACAAAAACAAATACGGAAGGGCACAAAAATGCGGGCACTCTCGTCCTCCTATGCCTTGCTGAGAACGCTTTGGTTGTATCTCTGACCTGTGAACATGTCTATTCCCACAATATTTGCAGCTCTGATTCTTCCGAGATGTGTCCCCCAGCGTTCCAAGAAAGCAAGTGCTTCGTTAGCGCTGGAGGTCGGTGGTGATAGCAGTCGGCCATGGTGCCGAGCCGCTAGTCACCGGCTAAACTAGCCGTATGCCAGCAACTAAGATTTTTTTATTCGCACAAATCGCTCGTGGTGACTAAGCCCTAAACATGGTCGGTGAATACCGAGTGCTTACCTAGCTGCGATTACCACCTGCCACGTGATCATTTTAATCGATAACGTCGACAGTCTGCAATTAAACAGGCGCTAGTTCACGTCTGGTGAATACGGCTGAAGATGCGTCCTGCAACTTAAATATTGCGCTAAAAATTGTTTTGGTGGGAAAGTTTGTTGCATGACATACACGTTGTAGCCAGACACTTAATAAACGAAGAAAGTTTTCTGGGCATTTGGTGTTGCTTTAAAGTAAAATAGAGTAGAGCCATGTGTGGACGGACACCTACGTCATCTCGAAACGTCGTCGATAATGCGAGTCGTCTGAAACGAGACACAAATGCGAGTACTTTGCCAAGTTCGAAACTTATGTCAGCTCGGAAATGAGCTAAAGTACAATTGACAATATCTGCAAGCGAAGATCGTGAGCCCGTATGTTGAACAGGTGGCTATAGTTTTCGTTCCAAACGGCCGATTCTAGCGAGCACTCGAAGAGCAGCCGTTGGAGAGCGTGATGCATCATGGGAGACTCCGCGCCGCCTAACGACATTCCGAGTAGCTTTGGGAAAACATCCACCAGGTGCAGCCTGGTAGTCGTTTTAAATAAAGTTTTGGTGTCTTTTCAAGCAACCGACTGGCGTCTCTGCGGTGTTGCTGGAACATAGTTGACATTTAGACGACGAAAAAGAGAATTTCCTTTCGGTACCCGTTTAACGAGACGCGACAGCATACGTAGGACTACCTTTCCGAACGTTACGGCCAGTTGGGACACAAGAACAAGGAGACTCACGACTGCGGAGGAGCTTGAGCCACACCATCCGCCGTCGCCTCGTCTTCCGTGGCCGCATCCACCAGCTGGCTGTTCCCCTCTCGAATCGCGCAGACAAAGCTGTGCGTGCGGCGCCGCAGCAAGGGCGACGTGGCACTCGACACAATTGGCACCTTCGATTGGACCAGTGGGACGGGTCCATTGGGGATGAGCGGAGGGACGGACCGAGGCTCGAATTGAGGCCCGGATCGAGGCTCGGACCGAGCCTCGGAGCGATCCGTCTGCGACTCGCGTGAAAGCACGGGGGTCCGCTCGGTCTGCGTGGCCCTCGCGACGGTGGCGTCGCGCCCCGGCAACACAGGGCAGGAGAATGTGCTCGACAACCGGGGACGGTTGTCGTGGGAGGAAGGATGGTGCTCGGAGGACCTGTGGATGCACGCGGGGAAATTCGTAAAGTACCAAGGTAAGGGCAACTGGGAAGACCCGCGGCTGTACGCGGGGGCCTCGGAAGGCACCGAGGCGCAGGCGACAAGGAATCAGCCCTTTGCAGAAACCCCATAAAGCCCGCGCGCGCCACGCGACAAATAATTGGGAGTCCTTGGTGTGCCCTGCCTGTCGGCTTTCTTCCTGCTACCACGCGAAGTATGCGAGCAGGCACAGGTTACCGAGGCAACAACGCTCGAGCAGCCGAGTTGGACGAGCCAACGAGCATGCGGAAATGGGGGAGAGGGTTGACTGGCTTGCGAGGCTACCCCTTTCTTATTCCTCTCCTTAAGTACCAGCTCTGTCATCTGCTACGCAAACGCTATGTCAAACCTGGTCGAATCCTGCCACGGTTACGGCGCAAAATAAAAGGATTCGGTGACACCGCAAGATGTGAAGGTAAGTTACGACGCATTACGTATTCAAATGAGTAAATTGCTTCACCTGCGGCGATGCGTTTACGCTGCCACACGTACGGTACGCTGCTAACGACGTAAGACGTTCCGGAGGATAGCCGGGACAGCGGATGGCTGTGATGGCTGCTGGCGGTAGCTGCCGTGACTCACGCGAAGTCGCGGAGGCGCAACGAGAAAGTGTGCAAATTGTACCGAGGGTTCCCAAAATACCCGTGCCGTCGTGGCGCTGTACGTTTTGCAACAGGTCTATCGGTACATACGGGGTGGTATTGATAGTGGAGCAGTGTGTAAATTGGCCAGACAAATCGGCACCTGCCTGCGGCGATCTCAAATCCCCGTTGAAGGTGCTCATTAGCGGTAGATTTTGCTCCGTGAAATTTCGAGGCGTAGCTTCTTTCCCGTGAGAAAAACTGTGCGTGGCAGAGAAACACTCGCTCAAAATTAGAACTACTGGATAGAAGGCAAAGAGAAAGACAAGCACGAAATTGAATCGCGTTTAGTAACCACAAAGCTTTTGCACCAACACCAGTACATATACAGCAACTATAGCCATGCTAACCAAAGCTGCTCCTCCAGTGCAGGGGATAGGGAACCGGATTACTGAGTGAGACGTCAGCGATTCGATTACCGCCAAGGGACACAGTCTTTTGAAAAGACATCTGGCCGTGTCATCCTATATCTGTCACATTTCGTGGTGCTCTAGGTTCGAAACTAGCCCTCAAACAATGTTCGGCGTTAAAATGAGACCAACACCTTTACCACGGTCAATAGCGGTGTCAGTCCCATTTTTCGCACGAAGGGAGCTACACATTCAAACTTCACGAGGTAAAATCTACCGCTAGAGTAATTCTTTGGAGCAGGGGTTCTCAAACTTTTTGGTCTCACGGAACCCCAGGAAGCCTCAAAAACTGCCGCGGAACCCCCCCCCAATCCGTATTTGCCGACCGAGAAGCAACAGATGCACAATTGTAGGCAATTTTCCTTGTGTTGCTTCCCATATATCCCCACCGTATCAATCGCGATGTCAGTACAAAGTGAGATGAAGGCGCTTTGCATGGTCCTGCCGCGCAGCCTTCAGCGTGGGGGGGGTTGCAATTTGGGTGTTCGCGGAACCCACGAGACCAGCTCGTGGAACCCCTGTGTTCCCCGGAACCCAGTTTGAGAACCCCTGCTTTGGAGAAAAGTTTTAATCCCTACGCGCAGGCACCAGTGTTTACAGCTGACTTTAGATCGAACTCTGATGATGATAACGGCCTATACATTAGTAGACCACTTTTTGGAGCAATCTTGTTGAAGCAAGCGAAGTTTGCACAGTGCTGCAGCCCGGTACTGCTGCGCGATCACGCCTTACGTCTCATTCGCACGGGCCCTCGTGCTTGGGGTACGCCAGACGAGTCCACGCACTAGCGCAGGTACCTAGCCTCAACGGCGTCGGAGCACTGTGGAAACTACAATAGCCTCGACGGCGTCAAACAAAAAAGTTTTGTGCCCATGCTCCACATTGTGGTGAAAGAAATACTGCAGGCGGCGTAACTTAAGGTATGGCGTGGTGCGATCCCCGCGCAAGGACCGCCTGCTGCAGCCGACAGGCTTCATCCGCGAGAGACACTTTGAGTCAAGGTTTGTGAACATATCACGGAAAGCCGTCTGCAAGGGCCACGTCATCTTAAATGCCCCACGGAAAGCTGCTCTGGTGAAAGACGCAGTTCCAACAAAGTTTCCTGGCTACCCCTGCAGCCCGACGAAGACTGAGACAAAAAGAAAAGGACCCGCGGATTGTCAGTACCCTCCTTCTAGCGAACGGCACTATATTAATGTATTCAAATTTACTTTGCCTGGAAGCGCAAGAGTTGTGCTAGTTTTTGTTCAACAAAAGCTGCTTGTCCCTAAAATAAAGGCTGTTTATATTCTGAATTATATTAATTAGTTCTCTGTTCAATAAACAAAATTCAAAGATTGAAGCACATGTTTGCCGTGCCTCTGCCTCGTTGCATTTGTGCACCAAAACTAACGTTCAACAAGTTCTGTCAGCAGGTCAGCTTGATTGGAGAGTTTTACTATAGTCCGTTGCAACTCAAGAACGAAGGGCGAGGGTAAGACAGGCCGGGGAGGAGGAAGCAGACGGAACGCTGGAGAAGAGAGGGGGAAACCTCCTTCTCTCTTTAGCGATCCGTCTGCTTCCTCCTCCCCGGCCCGTCTTACCCTCGCCCTTCGTTCTTGAGTTGCTACGGACTATAGACATTTGGGCTTAATGACGCAATAGAAAAAAGTAGCACGTTACCTAAAAACACTTTTTGCAGTGTGTAAGCATGATCCACAAACATGTACCATTATATCCTTAAAAGCATGCCAATGACGCAGCATATTTTTTTCTTTATTTTAAAGTAGACTTATTTGTGCAAACGAAGAAGCATTTTGCCTGCTGTGGAATCGGGCATACCGTCGCCACAACAAGTCTTCAGCGCCCCATCCCTCGCGATCGATTCTGAGCACTTCGCATGACGATAGAGGGCTTGTATCTGAAGACCTGCTCTGCACACATTCCAACGTTTATTGCTTCACAGTCCAGTGCGCCATCTCAACAGCCCAGCACATACGAGTTTCTCATTTTATGAAGAAGGCACGTGCCATACACAGAAATGTTGCAAATGACACTGGCCAGAAGCCCTTCTCTAGAACGGTTAACAGCCTTGCATAACACCAAGAGTGTCCACCGCCACTTCAAAGTGCTTGGTTTAACTGTCGCATTCAGTTTAGAATGTGCAAAGCTTCGCTGCAATCGCTCAATGGTTCACCGCCCACAAAGCAGACGGCCTTTGTGGGCCTCGATGACCGTGGCGCCATCTGGTGGCGCGCACGAGGAACGAGGACGAAAGTTGGACGCCTCTGGAGACGGCGTCACTCCACGCGAGCCTTCTTACACCACGCTCAATGTCTCGTTTATGCTACTCTACAGGTGGCTGTAGAGTAGTATATACTTGTTTGGAAGTATGGCCTCAGGGCACCGCCATCTTGCTCGCTTGGGGTGTGCTTGGGTGCGACATAATCCGACTACAACGCCTTGCTAAGGCGTAGCAATCAGCGTCGTAATCTGATTACGAAGCGCCCAAGCATACCTCGAGCAAGCAAGAGGGCGGCACCCTGAGGCTGTACTTGCAAACGTGTATACATAGTTACAAAAACAAAACAGTGTCACTTTGCGCTCTTTATCATTTTAGCCATGTAGCAACTACTGCATCCTCATGCTTTACTGTCAAACTTACAGGTTTCCACGATGCGCAGTGGAGCACCTTGGCTTGGCGGTGCCCACAGTATCGTACATTTGATCGTCTGGGTGAGGCCCTGTAACGCAAAAGCTCATATCATGATCTGCATGTCACCGTCAAAATGCAACACCACCCCTGTCAAGGCTCAGAAAGAAATTGTTGTTGGAGATGGATAACGGGAAAGCTTGACAAAAGCATGGCTAAATTAAACAACTATGAGAATAATGATTTGCATGAGAACAAGAGAGTCAAGTCATGAGCGATTCCAAATACTAGTCATAACAGATGCTCTTCCAGATATCTGACTACTTTTGTCTTTTCATTACTCTGTTTTCATGATCCTCAATCTTTAACTGTGGATGACTTAGTCTTTAAATATCTTTAATCTCTTATTACCCTTGGAATGCCAGTCTGGATGTCTTAGACAGGGGTATCTTAGACTATAGATGTCCCCGACTTCAGTCGTTTCTTTTAAATTGGACAGCTCAAACTTTAGGACTTTGATTTTGGGCATCTGTTTGGATGTCATTCACTTGGAACATCTTTGACCTAAAATATCTCAGACTTTGGACGTCTCAGACTTTGGGCACCTCAGACTTTGGACGTCCCAGACTTTGGACGTCCAGACTTTGGACGTCTCAGACTTTGGACGTCTCAGACTTTGGACGTCTCAGACTTTGGACGTCTGATACTTTGGACGTCTGAGACTTTGGACGTCTCAAACTTTGGACGTCTCAGACTTTGGACGTCTCAGAGTTTGGACATCTGAGACTTTCAATGTCTCAGATTCTGGATGCCTTAGAGTATGGGCATCCTAAATTTTAGTTGCCTACGATTTTTGGCATCTTATACTTTGGTAGGCATGTGCGAAGAGTGAATTTTGAGTTCGGAGCGAATTCAAAACAACGATTGTTTATGGTAGAATATTTTTCATAAGATATAGACTAGCTTCTCCAACTCTTTCACTCCAGTGCACCATGCTTAAACGAAAATTCAGCTGAACTCATGAAGGTTGTTTCCAATTTTCCACTCGTTTACTTATGAGCTCGGTTAATTTTAGTGCAACTATATATTTATGAACTGTGACATGTACACAACAGATTTGTCACAGTCAACGGGTTAACCTGAAGCAATCGACACTTCGAAAAGTGTGAACATTGAAGTTCACCTTGAAGCGAATATCGAATAGCGCATTATTTGAAACTACAATTCAAAATTCGAACATTCGACACTACACTTTGGGCATCTCACTCTTTGAAAGTCTTAGCCCTTCTGCAACGCAGCCTTTGCATATCTCACACTTGGCACATCTTAGACGCCAATCTTAGATGCATTTCCGACGTCGGACGTCTTTGACCTCAGATATCCCTCCCTTGTCACGTGTCTGACATCTTCGTTCTAGATACATATTTTCCCACTTTTTACGAAGTCCATCCTCTCAGCAAGGTTGTCCGATATACCTGCTTTACAAGTATCCTAAACTGTCCAGACAGCCGCGGCCATACAAACACGAGAGAGAGAAAGAAACAAGCGGTTTCCCAACCTTCTTCAGAAAATCCACGCCGGTAAAACGCTGCCCTGCGGTCCGCGGCCGAGCTCGACACTGCCGGCCGAAGTGGAAGCCTGGAGCTTCTGGCGTGCTGCACAAGCCAACATCGAACCAGTGCAAAGAATTATGCCTCTGCAATTTACACTGAGCTGCCAACTATTTCATTTTAAATTTAGAAGTGCGGCATGCATCAGTTCCCACAGAGGGCAGGAACGTGGGATGTCTGGCAGCATGTCACAGCTATGCTTCAACTGCAAAAAAACCCAAAAAAACTACTCCACTTCTCGGGGCCAGACAACCTGCGAAAATTTGGGCTCTCAAAAATCCCTAGGCAGTGCTCGAGAAATTAGCAGGATCCCAGCAATGCTGCCCAAGCCCCTCGTGCCTCGAACCGAGCCCACACTTCACCACACCTTCCACAAGCTCTCCTAAGTTCCAGAGTTGTGGTTAAAATGGTTTTCTCATTTGTGTTTTTCTCCAAGTGATCTTCGTTTTGTATCCCACACCTATAGAGGTACATTAAAAAGACCAGCAGTATGTTACAAACAAACAAGCGAACAAACAAACCAACGAGCACGGAACAATAATAATAATGATCCCCTTACAAGGTAAGCGAGCACTGCCTGGCTCTTGGTGATCTGGCTCCGCAACGTCTGCAGCTCGAGCTCAATCTGCTCTCGAACCACATCTTCGGGAAACGAGTACACCTGCGTGTCGTCACATTGGCAGCCGCGGCGATCAGGAGTGTGCGGCACATCGAGGTATCAAATAAAAATAGATAAATATGTTAACACGAGTGGGACAGCTTACCGAATCTGGACTGACATCCTCGAGCGCGCTGACCAACCGATTGTCCTGAAACGCGAGGAGGCGCGTTATAGTAGAGATCTCGTGGGAAACGCTTTTCTCGTGCAAGCGTGCAGTGCGATGCAACAGATCTTACGCGAAATTGGCTGCGTCATATCGTGAACACAAAAACAAGCTCGCCCGCCGTTTCAATAATGGCGAGAAGCGGAGCCGATCGGGTCTGCGTGCGTACGCGACCGTTCCGTTCATTGCCGGCAAAATGCCCGTACGCTGCTGCGTGCCGTCGTGCAAACAACGCGGAATCACAAACAGCAATGGGAACAAGGTATGTGGTACGAAGTTTGCTTTCTTAGTGGTGAACAAGGCGGACAAAAAGTGTCAAAGTTGCCTCGTACTGCTTGTCCGCCGGACCGAACGTTCGCAGGCACGCCGATGGGGCATTGCACTTGCACGGTGATATAGAGTCTGCCCAACTGGATGAACGCACAGGCGGAATGGCGGCTCTTACTGCGACGTAAGGGCACAAAAGATAGTCAGTATTTTCTTTGTGCTGGGCAGCCTCGGGGCCAAGTTAGATGTTTTCAATAGACTAGCCCCTGCTCTTGTCACAGCAGGTACGCTCGCAAAGTCTAGTGGGAAATTATATAAATTTTGAATAACTTTGTGTTCTACACATGCAAACTACATCAGTGTAATCTCGTTAATTCAAACTCGCTTAATTCAAACTCACGGATAATTCAAACTAACATGCAGGCCCCGTCCTATTTGTTTCTAGGGAGGCAACTCCTGGTAAATTAAACTTTGCATTATTCTATCTTCCCTAGGCTACTGAGAAAGTATAGATCGACCAACACTTGCGACCCCAACCACGCGATCGCGTTTAAACCACACCCGACTGTACTATCGTGGACAACACGAGCTGAAACAACCCTTCGTGTTTCTTTTGCCTACCTGCAAGTTTTTAGACAGCTGTGGTCCCAACTAGAAATTAGATGCATAGACCCCGTCCTTTAAACTGCTTGACAAATTTAGAAATTAGAGAGCTTGCGTGGACAGCAGAACAAGGCCGAATAGGGCGTTTCAGCTCGCACCGCCCGTGTAAGCTTTCACAGCTAAGGGGTGGGACTCGCTCTGCCGCTTTGACGAGGTTGTCACCGGCGTGCACGGGCCTCCGAGAGCTTTGTCGGACAGTTGCGTCCGACGTTCCATGGTCGGAAAGCGGTAGGTTGTTTAAACTGTTCCTCCAAGTTCCATGGTCGGGAAGGAGAAAAACACAGCTGCCACGCCATCGCACACGGCCCGAACAGTTGTTTCCGATGCCTTCACCGTGCTTCGGTATTGAAGACGCTTGCCAACATTAAAATGAAATTTCGAATGAGGTCAATTAGCTTAAGCTTTTTAGAGCGCAGCTCTTAGGTACCCGTTTCCGGCTTGAGCGGCGTCGGCGTCGGCGTAACCGCGCGGTGCATGATGGGTAAATTTCCCCGCTAAATTTAGCAGAAAATTTTCCCCGCTAAATCTAGCGGAAAATTTTCCCCGCTAAATCTAGCGGAAAATTTTCCCCGCTAAATCTAGCGGAAAGTTTTCCCCGCTAAATCTAGCGGAAAATTTTCCCCGCTAAATCTAGCGGAAAATTTTCCCCGCTAAATCTAGCGGAAAATTTTCCCCGCTAAATCTAGCGGAAAATTTTCTCCGCTAAATCTAGCGGAAAATTTTCCCCGCTAAATCTAGCGGAAAATTTTCCCCACTAAATCTAGCAGAAAATTCTCCCCGCTAAATTTAGCGGAAAATTTTCCCCGCTAAATCTAGCGGAAAATTTTCCCCGCTAAATCTAGCAGAAAATTTTCCCCGCTAAATTTAGCGGAAAATTTTCACCCTCCCCCCCCCCCTCTCGAGGTCACGTGACCCCCAGGCCCCGTGACCCCCAGGCCCCGTGACACCCCCCCCCCCCCCCCCCCGAGGTCACGTGAGCCCCCTTGTCCCGGCGTTACAGGGAGTTGTAAACGGCTTTAATTTTTTTTTTCTGTTTCTGTTTTAGAAGTGATGAAGGCTGTTGTCAGAAAATACTTGTCTGGCGGAAAGTGCTCGTTCCGGGCATCAAAGTGGCGGGCGGAATTTGACATGCTCGCTCCTTTCTGAGTAAGACGTGAAAGAATGAGGAACCGTGACATGCGGTGTATAGTTACGACACTTGCCTGCTGCACTTGAGCAGAGATGGAAGCCGGACCTGAAAATAAAAGTTCCATGAAAGGAAAGAAAACAATTACCATACCCTAAATAAAAAATAAAAATGGAGTAGGACGATTCCTGATGATTATAAGCCCATTTTCTGAATGCGTGCTCCACTAATAAGCAGCTGTTTTTAAAGCTCCATGAAAAGTGCCTCGATTTATTAGTTCATCACACCCTTAAAGTCGAGTTGGAGTGTTACGTCAAAGGCTCTTCTCGTGGGAGGACGACGTTTCCATTGACACCCTGCCTCTCTTTTCAAACGCAACATTTGGTGAAAAAAGCATGTTGTTCCTGAGCTACTCGAACACAGTCCCCCTGAGCTAAAGCCAAGTTTTAAGACCTTGGCCCTGACTCGACACAAGTTGAAGGTGCCTACCAGTATGCGACTCCAAGATTCTGACAGCCGCATCATTCAACCTGGAAGCAAAAGAGACGACAGTCGCTCAAACATCAAGAAGTTGGGACTAGAGAACAAAATAACTAGGGTTCTGTGCTTTCTGAGTTAATCTTCCGTCAAAATCAAAGGGCTTTTTTCCGAGTTTATTTTTTGCCAAGTACGGTATTCCAACTTGACGGGAGTTTATTTTTGTTAATTCCCCATTCTCCGAAATTTTTAGCTTAAGTTTGCAATTTCCAATCTCTCGAAATTAAAAAAAAAAAAGTACATGATATCTGGGTGCAAACGTGTGCTAGGTTCACAAAAACGCGCAACTATCAAATAATATTTTTTCGGCTATATTTGGCATTGGCGTCCTTGTCAATACTAATCTGTCTCGGGACAAAACGTGCAAACAAGTGTTGCTTCAATAGACGTATATATCATTAAAATCACTAAACTACCGAAAGTAGTCAACTAAAAGCTCATTTTCGTCCAACCCTATTCCATCACCCTACCCCGCAACTGCACAGGTTGGAATTATGAAAGGTTCAACTGTCCCCTTCCCCTTTAAGAAAAAACCCCATGGGTCATAGCTTTCACTGTTAGAAAAACACAACCCACCCTTCCTCTAAGAGGTGTGAAAAGTATGGTCCAAACTGGAAACTCAAACAGTGACCTTCGTCATGACCCAAAAGCATGATGACCTGCTGTCCTGAATGAACCTTGACGAGATAAACAGTAAGATTCCTTTGTCGATGACCTGAGATTAGAAAGGAAGCTGGGGTGGCACTTTTGAGGATCATTGACCCTTTGCACTGACCAAACTTAATTGTAAAATACTACTGTATTTTTTTTTTTTCGCACTAAGACAACAAAATTTGAAGTTGTTGGGGAATGGCATGCTAACACTCCAAGATTTAGTGGCTCCAGTTGGGACTGAAGACTCCGGTAAATATTGTACACTACTTTTTCTGGTGCTTGGCAAGAAAAAATAATTTAGGTACACTTTATTTTGAAAGTGACACCAAGTATACTTGCACGATACCATGTTCAGTAGAATTTGCATAAAACATTAATACACTAGATGTCACATGCCTAGTGTACAACATACTACAACACATATCACAAGGCATGCATTGTTGGGCCATGCAAAGCACGAGATTCCAGAAATCAAAGTGCATGATGGAAAGCAAAAGTGTCTGTTAGAGGCTGCTCGTTACTGTGCATGCTACCACATGCTCGGAGCTCGCTACTATAATGTAAAAAATTGCTAATGGCAGAAGTGCACAAATGGCATGTCTGGCAGTGTGCATCAAGCATAAAAGAGGTCTCAACAGGGCCACACAATCATGTTGCACATGAAGGAGGATAAAGAGTTGTTGATGTCCACAAGGCTGACCTGTGTGTCCATATATCCCAACTTCAGAACAAGTAATGCACAAAAATACATTCTTTAAAACAGAGTTACTAGTACACAAGAAGTAACGTAAGGTCCTAAACTAAAATATTTTCTTTCCAAATCGCCCTATTAAGCATAGGGCTTGAAAGACTTCTGGCTTCCCTCGACAAAAGCTTCACTTCAACCCTTGAAGCACAAAACTTTGCTCACAATGACAGAAAAAAACAACAAAACACCTTCACGTATGTTAGGCATTGCAAGTGATTCAGCAAACATGCAAGGGCAAATTGACACATTAGCATTCCAAGCTGCAGACGATTTCTTATATAAATCACTACAATAGGATAATTTATGAGGTCTGCATAAAAACATAAAGAAAATAGAAATACCAGTACTGCAAACAAACTCTAATTTTCAATGCAAAATTATTGTTCCAGTGCTTGAGCATTGGAGATCTGAAAGATAGCTGTGAACTTACTGATACACAATGCTATATACATTTACAACTGTTTTAAGAAATAGTGATAAATTTAAGCAATACCCGATTCAAACATGCCCCCAATTCTATTGTGCACCCAGTTCGTATACCCAACAATACTGATTCTAACACGACCACGATAACAGTTTCGCACCCGATTCTAATGCACAGGTAGTTTCTAGAAAAAAAAAAGTGCACATTAGAATTCAGTAATTATGGTAAATGCATACCTCAATGCCATATTCAATCACACATTTACTAACAAAGCACTCATGCTGTGCCACAAAAAAAAAAAAATTTCAGTGGATGAAAAAAAAAAGTTTCAGGGGGTGTTTTGGTGTAGAATTCAAATGAGTTAGTTTTCTTGCAATACAAATTGCAAAGAGTGTCTAGTCACACTCATAATCCAATTGGGAGATAACTCAGTAAATAGAAGGTGCAAACAACAAATAACTTTAGAGTACAAAGAAATGATGGCAGTCTCAGAGAAAGCGCAGCTATCATCCGCCAAATGCGTGCATGCAACACGTGCAGCATCCATGTGCAACGACGATCATGTCCACTAAAAGCGTGTGCACGTAAAACATGTGCAAATGCACACCTCTGAGGCTGACGAGCACCGCACTGCGAGACGCAGCTGCCCATTGGCTAGCTCGCCGGGTGACGACATTCATACTTGTCCAAATCCGTCGCTCGGACTCCGGTGGCCTTGACTGGTGCAAGGCAGAAGCACGTGATCGGCTGTCGGCGGTGGAGGGAGGGGCGTCTAAGCAAGGCTTGGAATGCGTTGAACACGGCTGGTGCGTAACCATTGAGCAACCAGCTCCGAGCTAGCAACACAAGCTTAGACACGAAGGTTGTAACTTCGGACAAGATGCTACCAATCGGCTTAGCAAGATGAAATAATGGGTTATCTACAGAGTCAATGAAAGCGAACATCGCCAGAGTAAAAAGAGTTATATAGTAAGAATGAATAGATTGAAGCAAAGTTGAAGAGTGCTTGCAATGTTGGCACAGACACCTGAGGTGCTGATTGAATGAAGGAACTGATAATAGTGGAACTTTTTCCTGAAAACATGACTTCACCAGCGAGATTCTATAGTACCATGACTGCAGATCTTAATATTAATTAGCAATACATATTACCAAGTACATGAAAATACAGAAGAATATAAATGAGATAATGTTATACAAACTTTTTGACAAGAGCTTTACACTAATGGGGGAATCAATCTATACACACAGATTATTCACTAAACAATAACGCAAGCATAATCTAAACATTCAATGCCACATAAATGTGGATTACGATCAAAACCCAAAAACTGGCAATCCCCCGTACATAGGAAAAAAAAAACACTGATCTCAACCACCCTCTAGTGATACAAAATTTGTCTGCTTTCTGCCTTCCTTCGCCCAGAGGCAACCCAAACAATACTTACGAATATGCACGCGATAAACTAAACGAGAAATCGGGCCACATAAACTAACCGGGCTGGAATGGCACAACTCCTAGAGGCACCGTCGAAGCAACCTCATACTGTAGCTTTAACCCCTTCATCCAGCCACGACACAGTCCCCCAGCCCAACCTAGCACGCAAAGAATCGAGCACTTCTCAGGTCGATACATCAAAAAGAAAAACACTACAGAAACAAAGAACACCGAAGAAACGAGCGAAAGAAACGAACACGCGCGGTTCTTCCACACAACCCAAAAACAGGGCCAGAGACAGTCTCCCCTCGAAACGACTCACAGCACCGGCGTCGCGCGCCAAGAGTTGCATCCGTCACCGAGATCGCCGCCCGCTCGTGACGAGTCGTCCGATCCCCCGAGCACCAGTCTTACCAAGCGTGACCGTCGTGCCGCGTTCTCTCCGTTCCTCCTCTCAACGCTCCCGATGCGCTAACAGCCTGGAGAGCTACACAGAACACCGACCCACATCCCGGAGCAGGATGCAGGAAACCCAGATCCCTCGCTCCCCAAAATCAATACTGGCCGCTTTCCCCTCTCCCCCTTTGGGGGAGAGGAGCTGCTGGGAGAGAGGGCCACTCTCCCTTTTCCCAATTGGGGAAAAAAGCAGCTAGAAGAGGGAGAGCTTCTCCCCCTCTTGGGAAAAAGGAGACAAGGAATGGTGCCATTCCTTCTCTCCCGTTTTAGGGAAAAAGAAGCAGCTAATGGAAAGGGAGCTCTGCTCGCCCTTTCCCCTTTTGAAGAAAAGAGGCAGCTAGGGAAAAAAGTGTGCTTCACCCTTCCTCCTGCTGGGGAAAAGAAGCAGCTGGGGAAGGGAGTGCTCCTCACCCTTTTCCCTTCTGGGGAAAAAAACAGTTGGGAAGAGAGAGCTGCTCTCCCTCAACCTGATACAGAGGAGTCTACTTATCTTTCCCTCAGACTTCCTCCCCTCCCAACACAGACCAGAAAAGGAGCATCCTCCATTTCGCCCCAATCTCTTTCCCCAGCACTCTCACAGTGTGAAGAGAGGAGGCAATCTCTCCCTCCCTCTCAGTACATGTTCCTTTGTCCTCTTCCCTTCCCAAGAAAGAGGAGTGCCTTCCCTTTCCCTCCTATCCCCCTCTTCCTTCAAGCATTGCATGTGGAAAGGAGGACAACCCTCTCTCTCCCTCTTTATTGATTAAATAAAAACAGGTTCGCTCCCGAAAAAAAAAATGGGGTTGCTGCGCGGGACAGCTCCTGTGCCTAATGTCCCGTGCGTCGGAAAAAGGGATGTTGTGGAGCACTCTTCCAGAACCTTGATAACAGTTCGGGAAATAAGTGTGCAGAAGTAATAACAACATTAATTAATAGGTAATACAGCAAATGTCGAGATAAGTGTGAGCAGAGGCACCCAACTATAAAATTCAGAGTCCACTGCAATATATCTAATTTCCTAAATGACTGAAGAAGGCTAATACTTTTATTACAATTGTAATGATAAAACAACGACGATAACAAGTCATCGGTGAAAACGAATCCAAAGCAACATTTTATCTTAGGGTGACACGAGAGGTATCTACAACAATCACTTCCAAGACATTTGAGACTCCAAGCAAAATTTCTAGTAACAATCATACAGCGAGAAAAAAAGCATGTGCTTTCCTTATCACATAAAGATGGAGAAAACATGACAAAGTTTAAAGAGAAACATTGTAGAAATAACACAAAAAGAGAATCGTGTATTGAATGCCGATTGCATGCAATAAAACATACAAAGAAAGACAGAAAAAGAAATTAGGCTTTTGGCTAGGTTCGGTCTCCTGTAAAAACAAGCCATTTGTGGGTAGCATCCAACATTTTCTGCGTTTGCTTTTCAAAACTCTATGATTTAGTTTGGTTCCCACTTTTTCACACATGTACGCAATACTTCCAAAGACCTACTATCAGAGGTGTGTGCAAATCAAAGCAAGTTCCACCTGAATAAAAATAACCCATACAGTTGCTTCCAAGCCCATTACAAAAAGAAATCAAGAGCCACTCCACTCTGTGAAGGTGGATGACGAGCGAAGCTGTTTAGCATACGACACAAACCCGCCCCAAGGAGCTGGAGGAAACTAGACACGTGCGACGGGACCGCCACCCCGGGAGAGCGGAAGGAAAGGAAACTAGGCACGCAAGCGCGTGGAATAACGACAAAGAGAGGGCGGTGTGAACATAGACATGACCGACGCGGGTTGCACAGTGGCAAATCTTTGAGAAACCTTTATTATCTACCCGAGGGTCTACTAATCTTGAAAATGGTGCCTATTGATAACTAATCTACTGAATAGAGCTATTGCTAAATTACCCAAGCATCAAAGAGAATGCAGGGAATGGTGTTCCACGCACCGCACATGCCGGCGTCTGCAGCAGTAACTGTTCTAAAGCAAAAGCCTAAAACAAATAGCATCTTGCACGCGCATTCGTCAACGCTTTATATTTTGTTATTTACTTCGAATCTTTTATACGAGGAAGGCGTGCGCATGCGGCAATGTGAGCGTAGAGTTTTTAATCACTGCACGCTTTTCTGTAAAACATTTTATTTAGCACTAACATTACTACTGTAGTTAAGTAAGTAGGACAGATCTTGCCATTCCGGCAACTCATTGCTCTTCCCTTAGAATCACTTACAAACAAATCTCACTAAACGCCAAGAAATACCTTTAAAAACTTATCGAGACATATTAGAAAAGAAACTCGGACTAACTTGGGGGATGGCCACAGACAAGGAGATTCGTTTTGTGTCAGAACAGGGGAAGGGTGATGACCACAGAGAATGTCGCAGCGCCGTAAGAAGAAAAGACGGCTCACCTCTCGAGGGCTTGTCTGGCTTCGCAAAGCCCAACGAGCAGCAAGCACGACATGCCAGAAAGGAACCTGAGATGACGCTCCAGGCCGTTCTGAAGTTTGTCCTTTTCGCGAAGCTGGAAGTAGGTGGACGTCATCATCGTTGGCACGCGAGAATGCGAAAATCAAACATTTTGGGGGGTCACACAGAGTGTAAGTCGGGCGATTAGAATAATCTCGAATTCACCAGGGTGTTTTTCGACAAAGGAAGAGGAAAACAGGGTCGTGGGTTGCCGCAGGGGAGTTTATTTCTGACAGACCAATGGTAATGAAAGTAATAAATTGGGGTGGTTTGTGTTCCCAGCAGGTCTTAAGTTTTGTAACGTGTCTATCGACTTGCCAAATAGTAAGCACGAGTCAAAATGAACTTATCGGTGACCCAAGGTGCCGCTTCATTGAGTCGCAAAAGATACGGAAAAGAACCTAACCGCAGAAAAATAAGATTTTTCATTTTTAGTCCCAGTAATTTCACTCTGAAATAGTGGAAAAAAAACAAAAAACATGCACCAACCATCAAATTACACCTTTGTGAAATCTCACCAGCTTGAAGAGTCAAGAAACGGACGAACGCTGCAAACTAATATAGTAAAGCGAGGAAAGAAAGACGACTGACCGAGCCTTAAATTTGAGGGTCCCAACACTTTTAGACCAACTTGACCTCTTCTTCAGTTGGGACAGTTCTATTAAGAAAAACGGCTTACTCTTATTTTATGGATGGCAAACTGTATTTTTCTCTTCATCTCTGTCACTTGATGCAGCCCGTTGACATAAACTAAAAAGCCAAGTGCCAAGGGGCCTATTGACGGTTCTTAGAGTGGCCCTAAGTCTATAGTAGTTGGCACATAGAGAAATTTTGTTTTCTTTTTGTATCTTTTGGTACAGGTAATGTCATGTGCTTCAACTTTTGCCTTTCACCACAACCGCTGGCGCTACGTTCTCACAGTCAACTTTCCGCGATGCGTGGTTTATTTATGCAGGTCGAAAAACCAGCATTGGGTTCTCGCGTAGACAAGCGGCCGACCAATCCCGCTCGTCCATGCGGGAACCCATTGCTCGCGAATGACTGACAAGCGCCGTCCGTCGTTCGACCGTATTCAGCAAGGTTCGGTAGCGCCATCTGTCGTTCTGCGCCAACGGTAAGTGTTGAGATCTTTGATCGCGTTTTTAATATGCAAATCTGCCGCGCATTAATGTAATTCTGGGTTTTTTAGGATGCTTAGAACTTGTAGATGGAGTTATGAGCATAAAATGAAGATCTCAAAAAGCACTTCAGTTCCCCTTTAGAAAGTTCTATTTTATTTTTCTTTCGCGTTTTGACGCGAATGCAGTCGGACATTACTACTCTTCTAGTTTTCGTTTCTTTTGCTTCCGGATTTTGTTGCAATGCGATGTTACATAGCTGACTAACGAAGTGGAAGGTAGAAATCAAGCTTAACGCTCCGATTTGCTCAGAAGAGCACATCTTTTAGCTCTCCGGTTCAGCCTTGTATAAATGTTCCTTGCTCGATGATTCGGTTTAAATACAAAACAAATGAACATAGAGGGCTTAAAATGATAGATAACCAGAAAATAAATATATTTTCGTGATTGCTTAAGTGGGTGACCTTATGACAGAACTCTCTCACCTGAGACTCAAGGTCTTGTATCCGAGCGTTGCTCAGCTCCACCTCTGCCTCTAAATCCTGAAGACGGTGCAAGAAGTCTGCCCCTGAATCGTGGAGCAAAATGCGACGAGAAAACAAAGTTATTATAGGGAACATTCGAGTTCAGTTGAAGAAGTGTCAACGGCACGAGATAAACAAGCTGTTCTCACTACACGTCGCCCAAGTTGGATTAGAAGTTGCAACATCTGTTTGCATGAGTTGCATATAAATTGCCAGAGTTGTATCAATAGCTGTGCGAGTTGAACCAAAAGGCGGCACTTTTAATGCAATCACAGTGCACTACAACTTGCACTAGAAGTTGCCCAAGTTGTACGAAAAGGTGCACGACGCACTAGAGGCTGCACCAAAGATAACAAGAAAAGTTGAACTGTACATTGCACAAACATTTCGACACGCTAAAACAGAAGTTGCAAGAACACTGCATCAGAGGTTCTACCAGAGGTTGCAATAGAAGTTTGACTTTAGTTTACAGTAAAAGTTGGCCAGTCATGTTCCAGTGTAAATGCAGATATGCTGGCCTCGCATGCAGTGCAGCTCTCTCTGATCCTGACTGTTGTACTCTTGATTATTGTTGAGTCTGTGTTTCCTTAGTTGTCGTGCCTTAAATCCCAAAACGTTGCGAAAAAATTAATTTTTTAAAAAACACTTTTTTTTTTGTTTGTTGTATGTTCCATATATTGCCTCCTCTGTAATTAAAAGCCACTAATTCACCAAGAAATTATGCTTAAAGGAATCTTTACTGGGTTTCGGCGGCTTCCAAATCGCACTCAATCAGCGAAATCGAGCCGGACTTCGAGCAATAGCCGCTTCCATTCAACTTGGCAGACGATCGCCATTTTGGTCTTGTTTGGAGTGGAGTTCCTTTTGTTCCATTTACCGCCCCTTAAGGAGGTACAAAAGTGAAATTTGAGCGCCTATCTCTTTGTGTAGACACTGTCTCTTTTAAGACAGCAGCTCACAAACAGCAGTCTTTCATCCATAAATGCAAGAAAAGCAATTTTAAAACAAATAAAACGATTTCCCAGTACCACCTGGTAGTTGGGGGGCCCAGCTTCGTTGGAATGTCCGACGTCACGGGCGCTTAGCACACCTCTCGGTTCTAATACACCATACCTCGGGTATTCCAACTTGGCGGTGGCGGGATTGTAACGCGTTGACGATAAAGCTGGCACCACCTAGTGACGACGATCGTAATTATGGTACTCTCGGCCGTTTATGGGCCCGCGACGTTGCGAGCATGACGCCATGGGCAAATATCCCGAGACGCATCGCACCGCCTCGGTGGCCGATTTTGTGAAGCGCTCTCCAGAATCCGGCGGTTGGAACGAAAAATATAGCCGTCCACTGCAAATACGAGCGTGCGATTATCGTTCACGGGCATCGTGGGTCATATTTCACCCGTTACGAAGTGTTCCGGGGGTTATTCCAAGTTTCGATATTGTACCCCTTTAAAACTTGAAGGACGCTTAAGCCTCGCCTTTAAGAGTGGAACGCGATAGCTTGAATGTATAAACTACCGCTCTTCTCAGGCCCGTGCAAGCGTCTCTGCGTGGCCCTGTCAGTAGCGTGTCTGGCTCGCAACCAAAGGGTTGTGAGTTCGAATCCCGCCTGAAATTCTTCTAATTTTTTCAGGTAAATGAATTACTTTATAAAGTGAAATCCTTTGAGACATGCGGCAACCTTTAATTCACATTACATGTCATGTTTTAATCACTTTCATTCCACCCATGACGTCACGTTTCATGCGAACAATGTGGGTTGTTTGAAATTCCTGCGCGAGGTCATATGGCTGCGACGTCATGACCGTATCGACCGATCAGGACTTTCCTGTCACGACGCCACCGACGCCGACGCCGACTCTTTTGCGACACGAGTTCCCTAACGCTGTCGCATTAAGATAGTGTCCACCGCATAGTTTTGGCGAGATCGACGTACGTTTTTCCGCCTCGTGATCGCAAAGCCATGATTGGTCAAAGCGTGCGACTACCATTGGCCGCGACGCTTGTTTTCCCTGTCGCCGTGGCTGCCGCGCCTCCACAGGCTCGCCCGCGTCGTCTGCTACGGCTGCTTGCTTGCTCCCGCGCTTTGTAAACTCCGCTTCGCTTTTCACCTTCTTTACGATCGTTTGCAGTGCCTTTACTTTAGTAGTTTCGCATACTCTGCCCGTGCGTTTCGTAACTGCACGCGATGCGGGGAACGAAGTACGAGACGGTGCACACGTTTGACGCATGGAAGCGGTCCATAGAAGTTTCTTCCCATGGCGACCATCGGAAGAGGCCCACTTCTGCGCGGCCGGCCACCGACACTAATTGCGTAGGTGATTCTGATGGGGATTCTTCTCTACGACACCGGCCGTCCACACCAAACAAAGACAGAAAAGCGGAACAAGACGAATGTGCACTTCCAGCTACTCCCCCCACCAGGGCCAAAGGGCCATTTCACGTGGCGCAATCCTGCTTGCGATTTTCAGTCTCCAATACACAACCGCCAGTGCTGGGTATAAGTACACCTAAAAAGTACTTAAAGTAATGTACAAAGCAAACGAGAGGTTCTGCACTTCAAGTAAAGTAGTAAGTACACCGGGCACAATGTACTTGAAGTAAAGGACTATAAATACAATGCACTTTCAAAAAAAAGTACAAGTACTTTTAGACACAATCTTTCATGGTTGAGAGAGCATGACTAGGAGAAACCAGGACATCAGCCCCGTAGCTTCCGCAAGCAATCCTCTCGTAGAGGAGTGTCCTCTCCCAATATTTCTAGCCTCCTCGCTTGCGCTGGCTGGGCCAGAAGTAGTCAGAGCTCGAAATGCTGCGGGAAAGCTGCCCCAGTACAAACGAAGCGAAGCGTCGTCTGCTCGCGCTTCTGGTGAGAGTAGAATATCCCTCCCAGTGTTTCTTCTGAGTTGGCAAAGCGTCATTTTGCAGTACAAATTTAATGAGCCCAAATTTGGGTAATGTACTTTGAAGTCAGGAGTTGTGCTTTCCTCAGAAAGTACCAGAAAACAATTCTTCAAGTAAAGTACAAGTTTATACTCAGAGAATGTACTTCAAGTAAAGTGCAAGTTTCCTAAACCTACTTAAAGCAGCACTTTTAAGTAGGGATGTGCGAATAGTGAATTTTCACTTCGAAGCGAATAATTAATTTCAACGAATAGTTTCGAATCGAAGCGAATAATTTCGAAGCGAAGCGAATATTTTGCAATTCTTAATTTAAAAGTGAGAAAATTGACAAAAATAGAACTTGAATAATTTGCACATCGATATGGCTTAGCTAGCCATGTCGTCTTCAACGTGTTTTCTAGGCTACTGGAAAAACAGTCTGGAACAGATTCAAGGGAGCAAACTTTCCCCAAGTTTATTGACGCCTGTGCATCACGCCGTGAGCATTACTCTATATTGCTGTGGATAAACGCACACTCTTTAAACACTTCAGGATGAAGCTTCAGGTGATTGACCAGAGTCGTAGTTGTAGCCGTCGGTGTTTTGAGACACATCTTGCACGTGTAACTTTTCGCGCCTTTAGGTCCTCGATCAAAAAACTCCCAGATCGCGCTGCGGCACATCGCCCGTTGCGTTTGGTAGTCCATGACTTGTCCGGGAATGCACGCATAAGCTGAAAAATTCACAGCTCGCTTAAAGCGAAAGTGATAGAAGTAGCGAAGGCGAGAAGAACCAACAAAAGCAGAACCGAGCAGAAAGCAGAACAAGGAAATGATCAACGATGGTAGGGGTGGTATGGCGGCTAAAATGGTGGAAATCATACATGCATACGTGGGGTACACGCCACAGTTGGAGTCACAGGTTGTAGCCCGCGCCACCTAGAAATCTGCACCGATATCAATGCCAAGATTTGAAATTTGTCACTGTTTAAGAGCAGGGTGATTTCGACTATTGAATGACACTTCAAAACGATCTCAGACTAATTCCAAGAAAACAATTACCGTATTTACACGATTGTAAGTCGCCCCCCCCCCCCCACACACCACACACACACACACACACACACACCACACACACACACACACAGTGCACATCAGCAAAAAAAAAAAAAAAAAAAAATCTTTAGATGCTCATTTCACTGCGGACACGGGAGAATGACAAAGTATCTGTTTCGAAAGCCCAGCCTCCAACACGCGATCGATGCCTTCTGGCGTGCTTTGGCTGCGCATGCACGCGCGAGGTGCATGATATGGCCAGGCATTATCGAAACTAGGAAGTTCACGCTGGAGGCGGGACAACTGAAGCTGCTCACTGTTCTCACTCCGTCCGGGACTAGACCACTAGACCGCTACTCGTCCGCACCGGTGATGTCAGTCCTATCGTCGTCATCACTGCTACGTTCTCGAAGTACGTCGTCGGCGTCGTCCAACGAAATCTCGCACTTCGCAAATGACAGAATCAACCGCATCTTCCGCGGTTGCTCGGCGATCGCGTTGCACGTCACGGGTAGGGAACGATTGCACACTTTTGCGGCGTACGTTGCAAGCCTGACTTCCAACTCCGGAACCAGACTTTGGACTACGGAAGCCGTCACAGTTTAAGATCCCGCGCCACTGCAGACTCCACTGGAGCATCACCCGCTCCGACGGGTCGAACTTCCAACAGCGCAGTTGTTGGCTGCTTCCGAGTGAAAAATGGCCATAAACGAGCACCGAAAACCTAAACTGCCCGGATCACGCGTGTCAATACAAAAACAAAAAAAAAAAAACGTAGTTTGCGCTCTAGCATGATCTCGTCACTCGATCAAACGATGTGCTACCGTCAATCGTGCGAGAAGAGAAACCGCAGGGTGAGTGAGCCATGAGGCTGTTCCCACAGTGTGGCTACAGTGGCTTAAAGGGGGTAGTGTAACGAACGAAACCGGAGAAGCGGCACAGCGTTGGAAGACGGCCGCGGGTGGCGCTGGCGCTTGCAGCACCGTCGTTCCGGCTATGGCTCCGGCTTGGCCACTTGGTCAGCTTGGCTCCGGCCAGCTCCGGCCGATTCGCAGCTGTCGACTACACTGTCGTCTGCCAGTTTCAGATTTTTATTCACCTTCAAACACAAATCATGTCGTTGGAAGTTCAATGGAAACAAATAATTGTTTTTGAGGTATTTATATTAGTTATGAAGCGTGCTAGGGTGCCTCTATCTGCCGGCCGATTGAGGCACCCTAACCACCCTAACGGAGCTGCGGATCGAAGCGCCACCTACACCGTCTTCCAAGGAGCGGCCGTTCCCGATGCATGGTGGAGGCTGCGCGGTAACTACACTACCCCCTTTAAGGCACTGTAGTGTGGCTGTTACCATAGAGTTATTATAATGTACGCTAGAGGTTCAACTGGCGCTAGTGTCTATGCGACTTCCGGGAGGCAAATTGAAGCAGACAGCAACCAGTCTACTTTTGCGGTGCTCCTGTGCATTCCTATGGGAAAACGCGCATGGATTTTGTCTCTTCGCCGGAAAATAACGTGAATAACTTTTATTATTTCGGTTGTACCGGATAGTACGTACCTTTAATGATATTGTAAAAATGTAATTGCTTTAATTACAGCATTTTTCTTTAGCATTGAACGATGTTACGCTTCGCTATATTTCAGGCCCAAACCTCTGTTTCATGGCAGGTATGTAAAAACGAGAGACGATTCTGAGCTAAATAACGATCGAAAGGGATGTAGAGTGTGTTCAAGGTTCGCTAGCATTCCGGTGGCGCTTACATATTTGTAATATGCCCATCCTGTCACTCTATGAATACGACTCCGTCGTGCATTTCCACGATCGGTTAAAGAACATTCGAATGTAAAAAAATAAAGTACGTGGGCTACGAAAGGTGTGTCTTTTTGTTATTTCCTATGTCAGGTAGTTTTTATCGGGCACCTGTTTTTGGCTTCTCCCTATTTGCAAAGATTTGGAGCGTGCGGGTAATGCTTTGAACCCAGAAGAAGCATCTTCGCACATATTCATGAGTAGAAACAATCAAGCAGTACTTATTTATTGAAAATCAGACTATATTACGTGGCTTTCAATTTATTTTGATCGTCTGCATGCACAAGGAGTCACTTATCCAGTGTTAGTGCGCAGTTCTTGCCTTCTCTCTCAGTTTTCCAGATGCCTGTCGTTCGTTTGGCACGTATATCCCCCATGCTAGAAAAGCGCCGACGCCGTGTTCGCGCTAACAGTGTCCGACAGTGCACACAAATACATGTATGAAGCCGTTTTAGCACCGTTTTTCATGCCACGAATTTAAAATAAAAACGCCGTAACTGACCAATTATTTCGTCCGCGTGACTGAGAAATGTTCCAATGTGCCTAATACGCACGAATTATTCGTGATATTTGCTCTTATAATCGAGCGCAGAGAGAAAATGCACTCGCTTTTTCCCATTGAAATGCATTACCGGAAGTCGATTTCGGACTGGTTGCTGTCTGCTTCAATTTGCAATACGAAATATTATTCAGTGCTTTAGTATATTCCAGAGCCATATTCGGGTTAATTTGCGAATTGCTATCAATAATACTCGTTCGCGCAAATAAAAAAAATACTTAATTTGTAAAATGAGCACATGGAATAGTGCAATGCTAGAGGTACAGCCGGCTGAACTCGTAACAAGCCGGGGTGTTCATGATATCACGATTGTTTCGTTTTTGCCGGTGGTGGAATGCTTTGGTTCGATTATAATTTATAAGTCGACCCCCCCATAGAGTTATTACAATAAACGCTAGAGGCTCAGCTGGCGCTAGTGTCTACGGGACTTCCGGTTGCAAATAGACCTATTGCTATATTACCCAAGCATCAAGGAGAATGCAGGGATTGGTGTTCCACGCGCCGCACGTGCTGGCCTCAGAAGTAGTAGTTTCTAAAGCAAAAACCTAAAGCAAATTGTATCTTGCACGCGCGTTCGTCAACGCTTTATTTTGGTTATTTACTTCGAATCTTCGTGCGCGTGTGGCGCGTGGAACACCAATCCCTGCATTCTCCTAGATGCTTGGGTAATATAGCAAATGGTCCATTGAAGCAGACAGCATGCAGTCTACTTTTCCAGTCTTCCTGTGTATTCCCATGGGAAAACGCGCGTGAATTTTGTCTCTTCGCCGGAAAATAACATGAATAACTTTTGTTATTTCGGTTGTACCGGATAGTATGTACCTTTTTTGGTACTGTGAAAGTGTAATTGCTTTAGTTACAGCATTTTTTTTTTTACCACTGAACGATGTTAAACTTCGCTATATTTCAGCCCCAAACCTCTGTTCCATGGCAGGTGTGTAGAAACGAGCGACGATTCTAAGCAAAATAACGATCGAAAGGAATGTAGAGTGTGTTCAAAGTTCGCCAGCATTCCGTTGGTGCTTATATATTGTTAATATGCCCGTCCTGTCACTATATGAAAATGACCCCGTCGTGCATCTTTACGAGTGGTTAAAAACACGTTCGAAACGTAAAGAATAAAGTACGTGGGCTACTAAAGGTGTATTTTCTTATTATTTCCTATGTCGGGCAGTTTTTATCGGGCACCTGTTCTCTGGCTTCTCCCTATTTGCAAAGATTTGGAGCGTGCGGGTGATGATTTTAACCCAGAACAAGCATCTTCGCACATATTCACGAGCAGAAAGAATAAAGCAGTACTTATTTATTGCAAATCGAAGTATATTACGTGACTTTCAATTTATTTTGATCGACTGCATGCACAAGGAGTTACTTATCCAGTGTTACTGCGTAGTTCTTGCCGTCTCTCTTGGTTTTCCACATGTCCTTCGTTCGTTTGGCACGTATATCCCCCATGCTGGAAAGCGCCGACGCCGTGTTCGCGCTAACAGTGTCCGACAGCGCACATAAATACACGTACGAAGCGGTTTTAACACCGTTTTTTATGCCACGAATTTCAAATAAAAATGCTGTAACTGGCCAATTATTTCGTCCGCGTGACTGAGAAATGATCCAATGTGCCTAGTACGTACAAATTATTCGCGATATTTGCTCTTATAATCGAGCGCAGAGAGAAAATGCACTCGCTTTTTCCCATAGAAATTCATTACCGGAAGTCAATTTCTGACTGCTTGCTGTCTGCTTCCAAATGCAACAGCACACTAGCGCCAGCTGAGCCTCTAGCGTTTATTGTAATAACTCTATGGACCCCCAACTTGAGATTTCCAAAAACTGGAAAAAAGGGGTCGACCTACAATCGTGTAAATACGGTACGGTATTCGAGAAGTATCGTAACTATTGAAATGAGGCTATGTTCAAATCGGAGGAACTATCGGTATCACCATCATAGTTTTCTACCCGGGGTGGCAACGGCACGCGTGAAATTAGTTTAATTAAGTGTACTCGGAAGCAAGAAAAGGACAAAAATAAGCCAGGAGCTAGCTTTGGCAACCGTAGCACACGGTTTTTGACGAGAATGTCATCTTTTGTGAGTTGTCTTAGCTTCCCTCTTTTCGAATAAGGTCGTGGTTTGCACCGTATTCAAACTTCGAAATACTCCGAAAATATTCCAAGTATTCCGAATAGTACTATTCGATTCCAAGTCTGAATCGAATATGGCATTATTCGCTTCCATATTCCTCTAACATAGTACAAAACCTCTCACCTTTGGTGTCCACCTTGTTTTTCGGAACAGCAACGATTCTTGAGGGCAAACTGCAAAATATATATACCGTAAAATCTGGTAACGACGCCCACCCAAAATGAAGAGATAAATGGTGAAAAGCATGGGGTGGGCTATCTTTGGGGATGACACAGCAAAACTTTATCAAAAATTAATGATAAGCGTAGGGGCACCCGCTACAAACCACCTGACACGGGAACTGATACCACAGATCGTGGACATGGCGAATTCGCGTTTCAGGATGTGATAAACACGCGGGAATTCGCTAGAAACTCCTGTGTCACGGGAAAGGATAATGCAAGTGTCGCCAGCAGATTCGCGTTTCACGGTGCGAAGGACTCGCGGAAACCCGCCGGGATCTCGCATCTCACGGGAACGGATACCGCAGATCGCGGACGCAGCAGATTCAAGTTTTATGGTGCAATAAAGATGCTGGAACCCGCAACAATCTTGCCTGCCACGGAAACCGATATCGCGCGCGCAGATCGCCGACAAAAACACGGGAATATGCTACAAACTCGCATTTTACGGAAACAAATACCGCAGATCGCAGACGCAACAGAATCGCATTTCACGATGCAATATACACGCGAGAACAACTCGCGTGTTACTTACAGCTAAAAATCGATATCGCACGCGCAGATTGCGGACAAAAACACGGGAATTCGCTACGAACTCGGGAACAGATACCGCAAATCGGGAACGCAGCAGATTCGCATTTTTTGACGCAATATACCCTCCGGGCAGTCAAGTTTGGTGTGACACGTTGCGCCATCTAGCTCAAAATATTTGCAACACTGAGAAGGCCCTTTCGCCAGCCTGCTTGCTCGTGGGGCTGTTCACGCATCAATTTGAAGGCGTTGATTCATTCATTCTTTGGTCTTTTATTTTTAACATTGCTATCGGATGTCGCAGAAGAGCAAACGCCGAAGCTGTAGGCACTGTTGCGTACCGGACTGTCGCAACCCTGGAAGCTTGGCAGACGTGAAGCTCCTCAGCTTTCCGTCGAAACCGCGAAAAATACAACGCCGTCGGAGATGAATAAATGTCATAAAGCGTGTAAAATAAGCATTCCGTTCACATTGCCTGACTTGAGATGCATTTCTAAATGCGCTCTTTGGCTCGATATTTGGAATTAATGCGCTCGAAGACCGGCGTTGTCTTTGAATTCGATGCGATGACTCTAGAATCAGATCGGTCCTCTGACACTCTCACTGCTCTCTGCTCCACGGACACATCTTGATCGAATGACGTTTTGTGGACGTTTGATCGTAGTTACCGAAAATCGAAGTGAGCGTTTTCTCCGCTTCACCGATTGCAGAACGAACTGTCGCTTGCGCCTTAACATGATCGCGTAACTGCCCAAGATGGTTGCTCTATTTCGACCCGTGTCTATGCGGTCCTAACTTCATCCCTGCTGCAAAAAAAGTCTACCCAAGAAATAATTTAAAAAAATGCACTTACCCCGCGAGAAAAGGTTATCCATGTGGCGTTTATTTCTGTTCTATGTAAAAGTGAACAGCATATTCAGTCGACGAGAAGGAGCATCAGCTTGCGCCGAACCACTGCGTACGACACCGTCTAAACTACAGCCAGCTTGAACGAAGAACACATTCCTCGGACTCCACAATCGTCTTTCACACGGCAACGAGGGGACTGGAAACAAGCTGATCACCAAAATGAGGTCAGTTTTCATGGGGGAAGAGTTCACTTGGAAAAAAAAACAAAAAAAGGGTGGGTAAGGATGAGAGGGAGGGGGGATGGGGGGGGGGGGGGACGTTTTAGTTCCGCTTCTGCAGTGCGCTTTTGTAGAGGAGGGAAGCTCGACGAAGTCTTCGCTTTTGTTATCTTGAAACGCGCGCAAACAACGTAAAAAAAACTGTTTTTTTTTTTGCTCTTGCTAATATTTGGCCGTGATATTATGATGTTCAATTTTGTTCAGCTAGCTCCCGTTTTGGGTCGTCTCTACCTATCGAGGAAGGCACCTACGCGTACTAAAACTCCCTAATGCTAGAACGACACAACCACACACCGATGCACATTTATATATTTAACCTTTGATACATTCTTAAAACAGTCGGTAGTGTAACGCGCGACAACACAACGCTCGGAGTTGGTAATAACGCAATCTCGCAAGGGTATGCCGGCGGCGCTGCCGATTTTAGCCGTCCCAGTATTGCCTCATTTGGCCACGGTGGCGCTGATGACCAACCGACGGTGGCGCTCTCTAGAACACTGCCCAGAGCCTATACACGCGGGAACAACTCGCGTGTTACGCGAGCCGATATCGCGCGCAGATCGCAGACAAAAACGCGGCCGGTACCGCCGATCGCGCCGTTGATGCGCGATTCCCGTCGGACATCGCTTGACGTCCAACGGGAATCGGGGGGTGGGCGATGTTTCGGAATTTTTATGTTACAGATATTTAACCAGAAAAACGGGATGGGCGATCTCTCGGGGGAGGGCGCCCTTAGGGGATTTTACGGTAGAGCCGTGCCCATGTAGCAACCAGTGAAAGATTAATCCTACTATTGTTTACACACTGCCATATTATAACTGCTATACCAGGTTTCCAGTTCTTGCAATCTACACTTTATACAATTAAAAGTCAACCATCAACATTTATTTCACTGTTAAAAAACCGGTATCTGTCGGGTCTGCACAAGCAAGACATAAAACGAGCGAAAAACATTTTAATAAAAAAACAAGAAAGCAGCACATAAAAAAAATAAAACCTTACTTGTATCGTAATGTTTATCTTATTACTAACTACCCATGTGAGGTGAGACACTACAAACATCCTGCAGCTTTCATGTCCGAAGTTTGAAAGAGGTTTAAATTGGAACAGGGGGAAGGAGTAACTGCCTCCTCCTCCTCCTCCTTTTCCTCCCGACATTTTGAAAATTTAATGTAACAATAGGGGGGAGTGGGAGGAATAACTCGCTCGCTCGCTCACCTCACCTCCCCCATCTCCCGAATACTTCCGACGCATCCTTGGGTTTGATTAATATACAAACTCTCACTGCACAAAAAAAAAAAATTAACTATTTTTTTATTTCTAAAAATAAGCTCGAAAGCACCTACCCACTATATACTGCAAACTAGATGTACAGTAATCCCTCGTTAAAACGAAATCGCTTTTTTCGAATTATTGCTTTTATCAAAGTTCAACGTGGTCCCGACCGAAATTTTGAACATGGAAAACGAAATCGCTTTTTTCGAATTATTGCTTTTATCAAAGTTCAACGTGGTCCCGACCGAAATTTTGAACCGAAATATTCAAAGTGTATCGGCGGCCGACCACGCTTATTCCGAAGGCCGCCGCGCCGAAAGCCTGCAAGCTTACACAGAGGCGCACGGGAGACCCTCGTGCTCTCCCCCCCTTCTTCACCGTGGCAAACGGCAAAAACGGAGTAAATAGGTAACAGAGGGCAGAGCACGCAGAGCTGGTAGAACACCGCTTCCGATGTCGATGCGCCGACGCAGGAGCGCGGGCAGGGAGCAGCGACAACGTTCCGACGCTACTTATGGCGCCCGCAGTGACGCTGCCCGACTCCTGTCGAAATCGGGTCAAGGTAGTGACAGAGCCCGGAGATCATCCCTTTGGGAGCCTTCAACACGCGTGCCTGCGGCGTACTACATGCACACGTGCATCGTATGGGAGATTGGGAGTGCTTACAGAAAGTCGCTCGAGGTTGAGAAAAGTGGCCGGCCCAAGTCTGAAATCGCCAAGGAATTCGACATTCCGGCATCGGCTGTTTGACACTGTCCACCGTTTTGCAGAACAAGCGAGGCATATTGGACGGGTTCGAGAAGTTTCTCGTGCAGGGGAAAGCGCGCCCGCGAACCAATTGAAAGAACGCCAACTGCTTCGCGCACGTCAGATTTTCTCTCGCGATCATGCTTGCCGAGCCAGCGCACAATTTCCATAGCTGCAATGATCTGTACAGGAGTGTGTGAAAACATGTTGGCAAAGCCACCGAGGATAACTTTGATTCGTGCTTGTCAAAGCGGACGTTCCCGTTGTTGCTCCTGCCACGGATGCTACGTACAATCATAGACCTTGCATGCGGCCAGAGTAAACTTAAAGCGCCATCGAAGAGGCACTTCGGGAAACGCCGACAAGTGCAGACACGGGAAACATCCTACGGCTGCTTCGAAGTGGAGTGCAGCGGCGGTGACAGTGTTCTTGCGATGCCTGGAGCAGTTCGAGAAGAACTAATGCCCGGATGAAATTATCGGCAGACTCTACTTAATTATTTTCTTACTCACTAAAGCTGCCGCGGGATGTTCATAACCAAGCTTTGTTTAATTAAATACACGTTCAGTGTTCCGCAGCCTTCCCGTCCACCTTCAAGGCTGCTGGCATTTTTGTTTTGGTTCTATCGCTTTTATCAAATCACCTCTTCTATCGAATTTTTTTGCCGTCCCGTTGACTTCGTTATAACGAGGGATTACTGTAATACCTTTCAAAATAACAAAAGAAAGAACGTTCATAAAGAGCAACAAATATGTTCAAGCTTCGTCCACATATCAAAATAAACACAACCCACACTTCCTAAAATGACCAAGCATCATAAACAGGAAGCAAAAAAAAAAGAATTTACCTGCTATGAGCCGTCGGACTCGGCAAGATCCCGTCTGTCACGTCCTCCTAAAAGAAGTATTGCAATTTATCTTTTATGCAATCAGGAATACAACGTTTACAGGAATACGACGGCCAACTCGAGCCATAAAAAATTCACCATAAATAAGTGTTGACACGCAATAAAGTGGGTGCCTTCCTTTCACACACAAACTACATTAACCTAAAGACATTCAGAAAAATACAATAATTTGCAGCAGCACCTTCAAACATGTCTTCAATCTAAAAAAAGTTGCATTTCAAATAGCATTACAGGAAAAACGACTTTTGGAAAGAGGGGGGGGCCCCCCCCTCTTCCCAAAAGTTGTTTTCCTGTGTAATGCACTCAGTGGCGTCACAAGGGGGGAGGCGGAAGGGGGGGGTCGCGGCAGATCATTGCTTTGGGTGCCACTGAATGCACTGGAACATGCCGTCGAAACAATGTGATTAAATTTTTAGATGATTAGCCGAGAAAAACCAAGTCTCTCTCAGCAAACACATCGCGGAGACATGCGATGGAGGAGGCTCCGAAAATCGTGCGAGTAGCGTCACACACCACAATTTCTAAGCATTCCAAGGTTTTATTTTTCTTCGGATCAACGTGTTTTTTGGTGTTTCGGTAATCACGCAATGACATCTTGCAGATTTTGTCATTTTTACAAACAAAGGAGTGGCTCGGAGAGCTCGCAACTTCTTAAACGTTCCAGTCTATTGGCGTCGTCACACGTAAGTGAGAAAATGAGAAGTGGGAAGCTTCAAACGGTCTCTTCTAAAATCTGTTTTTTTTTGTTTTTTTACGCATGATACGATTCAATACTGCGGCGCAAATAATTATTTTCTTGGCAGTCAGGCTCTTGTAGCTAAGTTTCTGTAAAAAAGCTAGCACCGTTCATAAATACCTTCTTAGAAGTCCTGTAACCTTAGGTAGTCATACATCTTGCACCGACCTAAATTAAATTCTAGGTTCAATATAAACAAAAAGAAAATGAAAGCGTATGTTAAGTATGTGAAGCCCGAAATTCCCTACCTCGTCCAGGGCAGACACCATGTCCCAGGACTGAGCCCTCAGTATCCCGCGAAATGGAGTCCTGAGCACAGCCCCTCTTTGCATCAGCTGCAATGGCAATAGCACAAAAACAAAAATTATGAAGACATCATAACGACAGAATTAGAAAAGACATAAAAACACCGAAGAGTTAGTATGCAGGTCCTTCTCTCCTTTTTTTTCTTCAAACACTTCATTTCTATATCAAGTGTAATATGATCCACAGGGATATTATGAATATCAAAGTGTGATTTCTTGAAGCGGAGCTCCAAGAGAAAAGGAAAGGACCGTTCCAGATACCTAAAGTTCTACTGACCAGAAAGCAACATGTCAATTTGAGGACTCAATATGAATACTAATACTAGAGATCCACCAATCCAAGAGTTCTCCGAATCCAAAAGTTCTACTTATCAGAATTCAAAATTAACAGGATTCTACTGTAGCTAAGGCTAATAAAGATCTCCGTTTGATGTCAATTTAAAACAACACCGTTTAATCAACATCAACAGCTACAGGTGAACTGAATTTGTCACTAGCTTAAATGCTCCAACAAATATAACTGATATCCAAACCAGGTTGACAACAGATAGACTGAAGTCCTTGTTTCATGGTTAGTATGTAACTGACATTATAAGACAAATACGGGTCCGTGGAATTTTATGAAGGAGTAGACGCGACACATTCGGCGACTTTTTCCGTGGCGGCCTTCTCCGAACCCACGTTCCGCTCCCGTTTTTACCCCCCCCCCCCCAGGCGATCTGACTGGTTGACTCCTGACGTCAGCAACGTGCCTCTAGTGTTTTGGCTTGTCCCTAGGGAAAACTTGGATTTCGGTCCCTAAGAAAAAAGAGTGCTTCAGTTTGTCCCTAGAGAAAACGGGTGCTTCAGCTTTTCCCTAGAGAACACATTTCCCATAGCGTGACTAAGAACAGTGGTACCACCAGAGAACAAAGGAGACTCGCCGGAGTGCTGCTCTTGGTAGGATCCTGGCAACACTTGCTTCCCAGCATCGCCTCTTGGCAAATTGGCAATGACGAAGGCCCCACCGGTGACACGCATCGCTCGTCAAAGACGCCTTCGTCGCTCTCCAAGGCTCCCTCGCCGTTGCAGCCAAAAGCCGAGCCAAGGAGGGGATCGGAAGGGCACGACGAAGAATTGCTTGTTAGGGTCGCCCAAGTCATCGAGGTAGGGAGGGAGGCTTCCAGGGACAGCAGGTTGTCCCTCAGGCTGAGCAAAAAAAAAAAAAAAGGTATCGGGGAAAAAACTTGCCATGGCAAAAAATCGTAGAAAAAATGCCATGGCCCTTACCCGCAAAGTGTCGTGATGCATGAAACGCAGTGGAGTGAAATACCTTTTCAACAATTTTCGAGGGACCACAAAAAAAGTCTGCTTCGGTGAAAGTGCGCTCGACCGCATGAATTGGACACAATAGGGGGTTTTGCTGGGGAATTTTATGAAAGTTTTGTTCATCCAAATAGTTTGTTCAAATGATATTCCACGGTTTAGAAGACGTCGAACAACCGTCACGGCAAGTGAACGAAAACACATAGTTTGTTGATCGACATCACGGGATTGAGTCACACGATGCGACGTCACGGCGTCAAGTCGTAGTGTGGGATGATGTCAATTTCCCCGCAAAATTTAGTAGAGAAATTGACATCATATTGTTGCGGGTTGGAAAAAAGGATTGACAAACGTAAAACTAAAATAAAGGGTTTAATTGGGAAACTTCTACCAGAAACAAAATGAACGAGCGTCAAGAAAGCAGCAGCGAGCGTCGAGGTGTCGGCGTGACAGCTGGCTACGCGAGAGCCCGAAAGTGAGTCGGCAAGGCTGTCCGGGCTCCTTATCTATCACATTCGGTATATCAAACATTCTGCCTAGAATGTTCAAGAATGATTTGGCAAGGCCATGTTGGCCTCTTATCTTATACACTCAACATCTTAAACCTAGAATGTTCCAATGTTGATCGCTTGGAGTAAGAGTAAGCATGGATCTTCTAGAAGTAAAAAGAAGCGTTCCTCTTGACCATCCACGTGGCAATGACATACACCTTTCAATTTTCCAATTAGATTTAGCGGGAAACGATTCCTGCACGACCAATAACGTGTGACGCGACCTGAATGGGCGTATTTCTCGCTAATATTTAGCAGGGAACCTCACGGACAGATGGATGGACGGACGGACAGGCCACATTATGGGAATAGGAAGGTTCCTTTCAAAAATATTTGATTTATTAAAAAAATAAAAGATTCTTAGTCGGAATTGTGATTTAGCTTAACGCCGCTATATAGTGAAACAAGGTTGAAGTAGGTCTGTAATAACTGGCGCATCTCTTTGAAGCGTCAGTACAGTGGATATAATCATATTGAAGATTTTCTACCACTAGAAAGAAAAGCTAAATTCATTATAGAGATAGTTTCACTGCAGTCACATATTGCAAATGCTATTTTTACTTTTGGCACACCCGCTTTTGTACACCATAAATGACCGGCATTTCGGAAGTCACTGAATCTTCCACAAATACGACAGTTTGTAAGGCCGACAATTAAGGCGTACCAGCGAGTGGTATACAAGTGGGACGCTGCCACCATTACTACCACAGTAGCGGTACCTACCGCGAATTCTCGCCCTGAAGTTTGCACAGTTGTCGCTCAAGTTCAGCCTTCTCTTGCTTCAGAGACTGTAAAGCACAAGCAAATGTAGTTGAGCCAACGAAAAAAAAAAAGTATTTAAATAATGCATTGAAAAAATTTAATACTAATACTACTTTAATAGACTTGGAGATCTCGACCACAGTCAGGGCAGTGCTCTCAAGCTTGGAGGACTCCTGCGCAAGCAAAGCAAAGCAGTTTCCGGATGAGCATAGAGGCAACATGAGCCTGGATGGCACGAGAACTGGCGACAGAAAAAACAAAAAATGAAAACTAAGCAGTCGGTAACATTCGTCGGCAAAAACAAAATAGCGATTGGTTTGTTTTTGCTGAGGTGTACAACCGATTTGATACCATGTGTGTGTGCAACGTTGCAAAGCTCGGGTACTGATCCAAATCAATCTGAGCAAGTACCTCATAGCTACTTAAATAAAAACACAAAAGTATTACCAAAATGATGACGTGCAGACAGAGCGGTAAAAAGCCCGTAAAAAATATGGCGAAGCAAAAGGTATCCGTAACGACAAGTGATGCAGCAAGGGTATAAATATGGTGAAGCAAATTTGAAGCGTATGCTTCTAATACAGGTATAGGCACTTGAAGCGCCAATATAATTACACGAGTAGACTTAAGACTGCTTATGTGTAGGAAGCCGAAAGCAATATAGTCCCTGCAGGAGAAAGTTTTACAGCAATGTTTCTACACATATTAAGGTTTAGGATGACGTATAGGAAGATGTCGAGGACTACTTCCTAGAGATCGACGCCAAGTACGAAGTTTGGGACGATGTAGACGATGACGTCAAGGACGGAGTCTAGGACGACCTCTTGGACGACATCAAGGGCAACGTCTAGGATGACATCTAGCACGACCTCTAGGACGACCTTAAGCGTGATGTCTAGGACGACGTCAAGAATGAAGCCTAAAGGATGACGTCTAGGATGATGTCAAGAACGACGCCTAAAGGACAACCTCTACGACAATGTCAAGAACGGCATCTAGGATGACTTCTAGGGCGACCTCTAGAACGACGTCTAGGACGACATCTGGCACGACCTCTAGGACGACCTTAAGGACGATGTGTCGGACATCGAGAACGAAGCCTAAGGACGACATCTAGGATGATGTCGAGAACGACACCTAGAGGACAATGTAGAGGACGATCTCTAGGACGACGTCAAAAACAGAACCTAGGACAACTTCTAGGGTGACCTCTAGGACGACGTCAAGAACAACGTCTAGGACGACTTCTAGGACAACATCCAGCACGACCTCTAGGACGACCTTAAGGACGATGTATCGGATGACGTCAAGAACGACGTCTAAAGGACGACGTCTAGGATCATATAGAGAACGACGCCTAGAGGACAATGTAGAAAATGACCTCTAGGACAACATCAAAAACGGCATCTAGGATGACTTCTAGGACGACCTCTAGCACGACGTCAAGAACGACATCTAAGACAACCTTAAGGATGACGTCTAGAATGACCTTAAGGACGACGTCTAGGATGACGTCGAAAACAATGCCTAGAGGAGAACACTTGGGAGGCTGCGGCGTATTTGTGTGGGCGGTCACGTCTGCCTGCGGGATTCGCCGTAGATGTAGGCGCTCCTGCCGATGTCAAGGCCATAGACGTAGATGAGGTCGCCGCACAGTCCATCACAGGAAGCACACAACGAGCACAGAGGAAGTCCAAAGCGCACCTTTTGCACAAGGCGCTCCAGTGGTGACATCCCGCTGATGACGTATGATGATGCGTGATGACATCACACTGATGATGTTTGATGACATATTTTTATGGCCATATTTCAACAACACCAATGACGCTAGTCTTTCACGTAATGTGACAAGTGAGTTCGTCCTAGAGGTCTAGGACAACTTCTAGGGCAACCGCAAGGACGACGCCAAGGTAATAGGACAAGTAGGGTCACCCATTGCGTGGAACGTGCTGCTCAATCATATTTTCATCGCTTGATGCAACGCTTTTTCGCTCAATGGAACAAGAAAGGGTTCCGCCTTAATAACCGAAGATACTGGTATAGCGAAGATTTTCCAGGAAAAAACGGGCCCCAAATTAGGGACGCGTGTCTACTTATTTTCAGCTTCATCAAGTCCAGATGCAGCCAATGCTACGCGGTAATGGGATCAATCAAGCAGCGTCACGAGCGGAAGTCACTGGGCCTTTTCTGTTTACGAACTGGTTCAGCGACGATAACTGCGTCTGGACTGAAGGTGAAACGAAGCATACTGCAGTACCATCACCCGAAGTAAAGTAGTCAACAAAGAGAGGAGACGGAGTGACTCACGTCACTGAGGAGTTCCTGCAGCTTGGTGTTCTCCTGCTCCAACCTCATCATGCACTCCCTGTTTCTGAGGGCCTCTCGCCGATGCTTTGACTCACGCTGCTCCGAGAGCGAGAGCTCGTTCTTGAGCTGGTTCACCTGCGACAAAACCATGGTTGTAAAAATCAGTCTCGAAAGGTGCTCGAGTTGCAGCTGCGGTTACCCGGGCCGCGATAAAGTTGAATTGCAAACGCAACCATACTATTGCAAATGTGCTTAGTTTTGGTTAAAGTCCTTCCAAAGAATCAATAGTTTACGTTCCAATGACTTTCCGAATATCTGATGTCGAGGCAGGCCGAGTTTGTGTACCGACGGTTCGGTTCCCGAGGCCGAGCTGGTATTGGCACAATCGTCTCTTGATTTGGTGCTCTCCTCACGGAAGCGTTTAGGAACACCAACTCGCGTACCTGTCAACACAATTTCGGTAAATACCGATTGTGAAAGAATTTACTAGTTAGACCAGAAATGTAACCGCGCCACAGTTACGGATCCTTATACTTAACTGCAAGTTGAAGAGTACTATGTAGTTACACTGAAATTTTAACTATAATTATTATTTACTGTTAACTTCAACTCATAATTTAGTTATTTCATAGTCCCCAGCAGAACTACTCTCACCATCATTGATGCTAAAATCCTAGAAGGGGTACCCGAGATATCTGTACTATTGTACCCGGGCTGCTACCATGTACTACCGGTGTTGTAGTAGTATGGATACAATAGTATGATAACCGTACTAGCAAAACTGAGAGTATGGTTAGAAGACAATGCTCTGTTTCCCCTTAAGAAGTACAGCAAACGGCACTACGAGCCGTACCAGCCAACCCAGTGCTGCGAAGGTGACACATGACTATGCGTCCCATGTGTCGCTGTGTTAACCCCGAAGGTCACGTGATGCTCACACAGCATTGGATCGACTTCCGACGGCTCCTAGTATTCTCCACGGCCCTTCATATGGTGAAACAAAGTATATCAAACTGTCGACGTACAGCAATCGCCTGTTCCAAGAAACTGACTCAAACATCTCACAGCACCAGAAGCCCAAAAAAAATTGTGCAAAGGGTGACGCGAACGGACGGCGTCGGCAGGTGCGACATTTCAACGATACTGCGTCGCAATCGACTGGAAATTATGGCGACGTTGCGTCGCATGGTGTCCTGCGTAAACCGACCACTCACACACAGAACGGCTGGCACCAAACACGTTCTCAGCGA
Organism: Ixodes persulcatus; assembly: GCA_013358835.2. Classification (NCBI taxonomy): domain Eukaryota; kingdom Metazoa; phylum Arthropoda; class Arachnida; order Ixodida; family Ixodidae; genus Ixodes; species Ixodes persulcatus. The sequence goes on from JABSTQ010002724.1 coordinate 83,511, forward strand.
CACGCCACACAAATCGCTCGGTCGCATCGTGTCCACTCTTCACTCGGCGACGTTCTCTCCTACGGGCCACTTCACATTGGTGCACGGCACAATCTTGATGTCGAATGCGTTCCATCCTAACACCCGGGTTGAGACCATCGTCGCCCACATGCCGACGACGTTCTCTTTCACGGGCATGTTTACTGTGTCGAGCAGCCGCCGTTTGCTCCGGCGTATGCTTCAGCCGCCCCGTTCTTGCGCGCAAAGACTTGGAGCGCCGAGGGAATGGGCGACCGAAAGCGAGAGAGAGAGCAGGTGGCAAGGAGCACGATTGCCCGACCCCCAGCGCAATCGCGATTGGACGAAAGCGCTGCGCCTCAACCGCGACTATTATCGGCAAAAGCGCGAGGGTACCACTGTTGTACTTGCCCTCCCTTGGCATCAAAGCCACAAGCGACAAACGCGCACATGCTCTGTTCATTTTAGACAGTACGATGCTCGCCCGGCACGGCCAACGCCGTGGGACAAACTCACTTCCAGGATGTGCTTCTTGAGCTCTTCCTCAATGACGGCCTTGGCTGCGTTCGTACGCTGAACCGCCCTCTCGGAACGCTGGCAGGCGGCGTCGCTGGCCGCCAGGGCGGCCCTCACGTCCTCCAGTTCGGACGAACTCACCTTCCAGCGCTCCATCTCTGCGCACAAGCTGCACAGCGTGGAAAATCAATTGGCTTTCGCGATGGGCCTTTTCATTACGGTGCCCAGAATGTATCTACGACTGGTGCGTCAAGCGTCCTTCCAAAGTTGCCCGTTCATCAGTCTTTGAAATGACGAAAAACAAATCGGCAGCGACTTTTATAACGCATGAAACGCAGTGTTTACGAAGCCATCGTTGAAATTTGTTTTGAGGACGTTGCACATTACGCGACATTACGGCGTCAATTCGTGCTGTCACGCGAGCCATTGTCACGTGACACGACTTCACGGTGTAACGTCACAATGTTGCACGATACCATGAAGTCATGGTGTCATGTAACAGTGACATCCCACAACGTGATCATGTGACATTACGTCGTGGCGTCACCAGACACCGTGATGTCACGCAATGCGATCACATGACAGCACGTCACGTTACAACGTGACTTGGCACCCGACGACAACTGGTTGCGCCAACATGCCCCGCCGTGGCGTATGCACAGACGAATTGATGGACAAATTTCCACGAGTAGGAAGTTCTGTCGGGGAGCGTTGCAGGCTTCGAATACATCGCGAGAGTTACTGGATGACGCCAAGGGTTGTCACAACCCTGGCTGTTGTTCATTCAAGCGCTGGGGAAGAAAATGAGCGGACACGGGCCTTTGTTGCTGGCGAAACAAATCACTGCATAAACTGTCTCCGAATCGCCAAATTAATTTGCTCTCTTCTAAGGGGCGGCGTAAAACGCACCTGCGAACGCGCTCGAGCAACCTGGAGTTTTCGGCCGCCATCGTCTGGTTGGCGTCGTCTGCCTGGGTGATCTGCTTGAGGAGTTCCCCTTTCTCGCGAGTGAGCTTGAGCACCATGTGCTGAAGCTGCTCCACTTCTTTCGACTCCCTGCACAATGTACAAAACAAACGTGACGCTCGAGGCGTGCACACCACACGTGGACACCAATTCAGTTTCCCCACTAAGTTCAGAGGGGAAAATGACGTTATATGGCTCACTGTCACGTGACAAACACGCAAATTCGGTTGCTCCGCTAAATTTAGAGGGAAAATTGACACGCGACCTGCCGCAGCTCTTTTAATCATGTCTGCAGCTAATTGCTTAACTAGATAACAACATAGTCGATTCTGCCCTAATTTTTGTCCTCCAGAAATGTGAAAACAGTCCACAACAGAGCACGACAGGGTCACCCGAGCTTCCGCAGCGTTCGCCAATTGCGCCTGCTCTGTGCTAGGCATCAAAATGGCACCCGCAAGTAAACCGCAGAATGAGGTGATAATAGTTTAAGCGTAACTTATTCAGAGGCTCTAAGCGTACCTGCGTATCGAGCTTGCCAACTGCAAGTCGGTTTCCCCGTCACGCGTCCTTGTGATGCGGTGAAGCCGGCGCGACGAGACCCCAATCTTTTTATGCCGTTTTTACTTGCGGATTTATTTATTTGGTACTTACAACTACATAACCCCGTAATGCCCCATTATAACCTTCCGAAGGGTATGAATACATATTCGGCTCGGCGATTTCCAGCCGTCGGACAAACGTGTGCCGGCCGTGGACTCTTGACACATCCGTCTCTCGTTCGGCGTGCCGTGGATGCAAGGAGAAGCCAGCGTGACGACAGCAGTCTTCCTTTTTTTTTTTCTTAAATACCACATTTTACAATTTTAGTTGGAACCAACAATTAATAAAACCATGAAACTAAGCAGGTAGGTAATGACTAAGAAAGATGAGCATACCCATATTGTCATTCATGAAGAACAAAGAGGCATTAACGCAGGGGCGCGACATGCACGACGTTCGACAACAACTTTCCCGCTCGACCTCGTGAAAAGTAAACTGCACGAAAAGTTGCAAAACCTCTTCTCCTTGCTCCCCATAACTTGGCAAACAGTGAGGGCCCAGTGAGCCAATCAGCGTGTCGGAGGGAGATGCGCGACCACAAAGCCACGGGTGGGAAAGAGGAAAGCCGCTTTTTGTATGAGTTTCGAGCGACGGGCTAATCCTGTAAGGCAGGAGTTCTCAAACTTTTTGGTCTCACGGAACCCCAGGAAGCCTCAAAAACTGCCGTGGAACCCCCCCCCCCCCCCCCCAATCCATATTTGCCGACCGAGAAGCAACAGATGCACAATTGTAGGCAATTTTCCTTGTGTTGCTTCCCATATATCCCCACCATATCAATCGCGACGTCAGTACAAAGTGAGATGAAGGCGCTTTGCATGGTCCTGCCGCGCAGCCTTCGGCGTGGAGGGGGGGGGGAAGGGGGAGGGGAGGGGGTTGCAATTTGGGTGTTCGCAGAACCCATGAGACCAGCTCGTGGAACCCCTGTGTTTCCCGGAACCCAGTTTGAGAACCCCTGCTCTAAGGGAACAGAAGGAGCAACGTCTGCGACGCATGACAGAAGGTTCGTGTGAGAGGGGAATTCCTCCTTCCCCTCTTCTCCAACCGCCTGGGCTAAGCTCTCAACCCTGCACCATTGGTAAGCGCCGTCACGCGCTTCACCTCCATTGCTCCGACCGGCCACAGAGGGGCCTTAGTGTTCGCTCTTTGCCGATTTACGGTGAAACGAAGTACTATAGTGAATTTTCCACAGTGCTGTTGCTGTTGTAGCCCCACACTGCATGAATGCATCCTGCATCTCACCTGCACATGGTCTCACCCTGTGTTTGGCGCACTATGGCCTATGTTGCTGCTGCGCAAGAAAACTCCAAATTCAAATCAACCTGCACATGGTCTCGTGTGATGAAGGCACCTAACGGGGCCACGTGCTCGTGAAATTACCCACAGCAACGTAGAAACCGTGTCAGCATAAAAAAGTTGAAGTCAAAAGTGGGCAGCACCTGGACCATTTATTTGGTGTGCAGTATGCAATAAATAAATAAATAATAAAAAAGAAGAAAGCACTCACTGGAAGCTGACGTCACCAGCAATACCTTCGTGGCTTCCGAAACTGAACAGCGACGCACCCAAGGCCGACAGCGATTCTGGACAACACGGAACGTACACGGGAGGAGAAAAAAGAAGGACAAATGTACGAAGCCAACATTAAGACGCACATTTTTTCCTACCAGCACGAGCAGAAGCCAAAAGACAAACAAAAGCGATTTTATTCAAATAAAATTGCGTGCCTGTGGAGCCGTGGCATTTTCAACTCTAAATTAATTTTATTTATGTGCAATGTTAATGAATACTCTCCATTCAGTAACACTTTAATCTCTCTGCTAGTGTGTGTGGGTAAATTTGATTAAATGTGACCAGAAAACAATTTTTCTGTCGAAGAAAATCACTTGTGGTGCCCCCCAAACTTGTGCAGCGAGACAGCAATAATAATCTTAATTTGAGGGGGATATAGAGGATGAAAATGTTTTACTCGTATTGCAAGCCTAGCCACCAAAGAGGTGGCTAGGCTTGCAATGATAAATCGTCACTTTCTCCTACTTTCTTATAAATCTAGATATTTTTTTTTCATATATAGAATATATGAGAGACAAAGCGACTTACAAGAAATTGTGCCCAATGGAGTTTAACAACCCGCAAAACGAAGCCATAAAGCAGACAACTACCTTAAGGCGAAAAAGTTTTGACACACACACAGAGCTCGGAAACAAAATGCAAAGAGTGAGACTTAAAAAGAAAGCTATAGTAAAACTTTGGTTTCTTCACATACAACACTACAGCATGTAAACTAATGCTTTTCAGTAGGGTTGTGCGAATAGTGGTTCGAATTGAATAGCGCTGCGTCATTCATAGCTTTGACAATGCAAGGGAAAGCCGAGACGACCGGTTCTTTCAACAGTGCAGAAGCTATGGATGACGCTGCGCTATTCGATTCGAACCCCTATTTGCACACCCCTACTTTTAAGGCCACTTTAGATGGCCCCGCAAAGATCGGTTTCTCAACGTATCGCACTGCGATTCACAACAAAGGGGCAAGCAGGTGGTAAAAGTTTACAGTGAAAAAAATCAAGGAATGAATGCAGCGTCGAGCGCTGGCCGATTCGGGTTCTCTTGCGGGATCGTCTGCTATCACAACCTGAACCGGCCGGCGCTCCCTTGACGCGGCGTACGAAATCTGTCGGCAGTACTTTTCACTACGCGCGCATCGTCTGCGAAATGGCGGCGTAGACTGGCCAGAACAGGTTTCCGGTTTGTTTTTTCCTTCTTTCAACGAGGCAAGTTCATTTATTGATTTTTCCCCTGTGAGCTTCCACCACCTGCTTGCACCTCTGTAGTAAATTGCAGCACAATACATTGAGAACAAAGATTTCTGCGGCCATCTGAAGTGCCTCAAAAGCGTTGGTTTACAGGCTGTAGGTCTAAATGCTACTTCGAGGTGCTGTGCCAACTAGCCCCCAAAGGAAAAAGGCCAAAGCGTTAGTGCTGCCAAGCACACTCGGAGAAAGGTTATTTCCAGATTGTGAAGAAGCAGGGAGCTAGCCAAATGCCATGCTCAAGAAAGCAAGTGAATCAATATGCGCACCATTGAACAGCATGCAGCCCTTTAGTTGTCATGGCGTAGTATACTTCAAAGCATACAATAAAGCTGCTGGATTCAACCGGTATTACTAGAATCGGGAATGAAACCCCCTTCACAGCCTTACGAGTAACTTTAAAATAAATTGAGAAAAATGTTTTTTCCCGAACATCGATAAACTTGGCAGTAACAGCGACAGTTTACTCCACTTATTCGACTCTACGCAACATTTTAACCCGGTGTAGAACTCGCGCCTTCCCCCGTCGGAAAGATGACATGTTTTTCATTTGCTAAAGCTTTAAAAGGGAACAATGTGACGTGTTGGGATAGTTGGTTTGAGGTGAACATCTTGGGAAGAAACAGCGGCAAAGAAACTTGGACCAGAGTAAAAGGGAATACTGACACCTACAAAAACTCGCTTACTTTTTTGCGTTGAACACTAGATATTGACGTCAAGACACCCCCCAAATTTTCTTTTACCTGTACAGACAAATTTCAACTGAGAAAACTGTGCATGGCAAGTTGCTAGGCAATTTTGTTGCATACGTTAAACGTTTCAGCATCGCAAACGTCTATATCGTCGTTCAGCAGCACGTCTAGCCTGTTCAGCCAGACTCCTCCGTTCAGCGGCGCTCTTCATCAGATAATTTAACGCGTGGCACGCGTACACTTGAAATGATATACCTGGTGATTTACCAGAACTTTTTAACCCACTCCTCCTCTCCCACCTCACTTCCTTGCCTACCTCTCCTCCTAACTCCACCCTTGGTCACATGACCTTCCCGTCAACCAATCAGCGCCGAGCACCCCACTCCTCCTCTCCCACCCATCAACCAATCGGTGTCGAGCCTCGCAGCCACACTTTTATCCGGGCTTCACTGCTGGGCTTCACGAAAGGCCGAACACCCAGCCAAAGAACATTTCACGTTCACATACCGAAGCCAGAGGACTGGTGTGGTGCACTACGGCATCAAGAGTGCACAAGTCACGAGGAGTTACTCCACGTGGACGGGAGGTCACTCTCCGCAACTCTGTGCTCAAAAGCTTTTTAGGCCAATGCGCTTTTGGTGTTTTAGTGGTCAATAAAAGTTATCTTCCATAGATTCTGTAACTTTAAATTATGAATACGCGACTCAGATGATCTAGAACTGACAAAAATATTTTCTGCAGTTTTCGGATAGAAAAAGAGCCTGATTTAGAACCGCAGATACTTTTTTTCTGCCGGGTGCGAGGATTAGTTCTAGCAAACAATCCCCCCTCCCCCGAAAGCATGTACTGACAGTGCTAACCTCAGGGGCACGATAACAGCACCCAACAAGTTCACTATTAGGGTTCCATATTGCACTCAAAAATAAAACATTGACAATGGCATCTAAGTAGTTCCCAACAACAGTGTTGGGTAATACATGGCTGACGTCACACCAGCAGGCGTTGAGGTGGTCTTGCTGCCGAGCACACACCTCCTTCTGAAGCATACACTTCACACCACCGAATTCTCTCTGCTCGGCAAAAACGAGTGGGAATGGCCACCGTGCAAGGCCATCCTCGACGTCGTCATAGATGCCGTTCTTGACGTCATCCTAGACGTCGTCCTTGAGGTCGTCCGAGAGTTTGTCCTCGGCGTCGTCCTTGACGTCGTCCTAGATGCTGTACTTGACATCAATCTCTAGGACGTCGTCCTAAGCTTTAATACGTGTAGGAACATTACTCTAAAACATTTTCCTGCGGGACTATAATGCTTTCACCTTCCTACACGTAAGCAGTCTTGAGTGTCCTCCCGTAATTTTTTTTTTTCTCTAGTGGATGCATGTGCGAGGCATCCAATAGGGGGTATACATATGTTAAATAAAGTAACAGGTGTTTTTTTTTATAGACGCCTTCATAGTTCGAGCAATAAATAATGTTAAAACTTAAAACATTCAGAAGTAAAAAAAAAAAACTTGTCAATCATTCTCGAGCTTTTATTTATATCTTATTGATTTCAACAGGACTTTCAGTTCGCCGAGATATGTTTATCTTCTGATTCAAACGTTTCAGTTTGTCTTCATGCTTCCCATAATCTTTGGAAACGAAACTCCCAACATTATCGAGACTAAATTAGACTACATCAAAACCAAGCCCATATTTGTCGTCCTATTATAAAGGCAGATAAGCTACGTACATTTAACTTGAATTGGATGCCAAGTTATATAAAATAAGCTCTAGAAGCAGCGTTGCTCCTTCAGCAAGCACCGTTAAAGAAGATCCGAGCCGAGCCCCCCACCCCCCTCTCATATATTACTGCGAGCCAATCATTCACTCCGTTTGCCCCTAAGCCGAGACTGCAGTGGAAGCTACGGGCCCGCCGGACCAATCGACCCTTTTATCACCCGACCTGTCTCTCTGCACGTGAGGTATGGGCGGGAGCATTATCACGCGACTAAAGAGAGATGTACAACTTGTCCAACAAGGACCTAGCTTCCGCCACAGGGAGCCTCAGCTTAGGGATGAATGGAGTGTAGTATGCGCATCGTTGTTTGGAGGACCTGTGGGTCCTGCACCGCCGTGATGCCTCAATGCCGAGACAGGAAAGAGTTCCCAGGATGTTGGTCGAGAGAAATACCGAGGGTTCCGCGAAGCCAAAACTTTCGAGAACCAATGACCTAGGGCCCCGTCCGGGGAGTTAGTGGGTTAGGGTAGACCCCTCACCTGAGGGGGAGCTGCCAGATTTAGTGGCACGCGAGGAGGTACGGACACCGGAGGCACCGTCACCGGCATCGCCGCCACCCACGTGGCCGGGCGGCGACACCATCCCGCACTCACTTGGGTCCAGCAACAGCGGCAGTCCGACGTCGGACTCACTGTGGAGGAGAAGAAAAATTAGGGAAACGCAGTCTCACCGTCGCAGTCGCAGGCTGCGACGGAGCGGAGAGAGAACGGAGAGGAGGAAACTGGGAACCTGCTTTCTGCCACCCAGCAGATTCCGCAGGTCGGCCTTTACGGCTGGCTCAGGGGGTTGACTGTGATCGACTGCTTGTGACAGCTCATGAGGAGATAACACACTGGCACTAGCAACTGTCGGGTAGCCCTGTTACGCTTCATATCTGCGTACATTTTACACAGCATAGCCGATCACAGTCAAGCACATTAATCTTCAGGCGCATTTACGTTGTTTGTCTTACCAAAAGGGATGCCGAAACCACCTCATTCTTTTGAAAGATTGCGATTCCGTGGCGTAATGGCAAAGCAAAGAACCGAAATATTTAGCGATTTGCAACCGCGGGGTAACGGTCATGGGGGCTAAAGCGTGACGCACACCTGGGTGCTTTGTAATAAGTTGGCAAGATGTGCCATTATCTGCTCAATTTAATGCTATATTTTATTGATATTGTTGTTTGAACGTGAGTAAATGCGTCAGAAACCTCGCATCATCGACAAAGTTGTACTAAATTCAGTTTTAGAGGCGCCGTCTGGCCGAGGTGAAAAAGCTATTCCTCCTTTGAGCCTCACCCCGTTGCCACTGCTACCTTACAACGAGGCAAGCACTTTGCAGCCCTCCTCTCTCCCCCCCTCTCCACATCGCTAAAACCAACCCTCAAGGTTGCCATGCGAATCGCAAGCAAAGGCCGCACGCGCTGGAATTCTCCGTGTCCTTAGCGCACCCGGGAACACGTCACTGCGCATGTAACTCGGAAGATGGTGTAAAAGTTGAGACTGGTTTGGAGGAGCCAAAAATGTCAACTGTTCGATAATGTTTTAAAAAAGAGCTAACGTGCGAAGGCGAAATTGGTTTTCAGTTCTTTAATCCAGACATGACAGGGAACAACTACCCCATTTATTTGACTGAGGTCCAAACATTGTTACACGGCCCGCTTAGAGGAGGACACTGAACTTTTGAACCGTCAGTCTCATTATCATGATATTTGCAGGGCTTATTCGTAGCTAAGCAAGAGGTTGCCATGCTAAGTTTTTAGTTCACAAGTGTATCCTCCAAAGGGGTATATGTAAAAGTACATCAAATGAACACTGTGCACCCGAGGAAAGCTATTCTTTACAAAAGGCAATGATGATGGGCAGTTCTTTTGGTGAAACATACAATATAACACCCGTGTCATACGGGTATGGAAAGAAATTATAGAAATGATTTAATTTTTAATTGAAAATAAAATTGTGAAACAAAAGCTTTTTTAGTGTGTGCTTTAGGTCAAAGATGCTGCAGCTTTTCATAACAAATACCATGAAATTGCCAACTGTAAACTCACAGCCACATTCCTTACAAAGTTTCAATATAGAAACTTGAAAAACTGGCTACACACATGATTCAACATCAAATTATAGTTTCGCTGAGCAAAGATTGATGCCAAAAAGTGAAACTGAGATAAACATGTTTGAAATTTCAGAAAGCTGCACTCCAGATGGTGCCGGCATGTCAGAAATAATTTATTCAGAAAAAAAAAAAAAATCTTTAGTTACAGGAGATAAATTTTCTGACAGCATCCATCTAGATATTTGAAAGCTGACTGCAGGGCTACCTGCTAAAAATGTGACTCTTAAAAAAATTAACTGCAATCTTAAGGTAGTGTCTCCCCTTAATTCAAATAAATTATTAAAAAAATGGCTTATGCAGGCGATGCCAAAACCAACACGAAAATTTTCTCGCACTTTCCAATGGCATGACGTAATTAACGGGCAGGTTTGTGGCTCCAGTAGGCGGTCAAGAAAACGGAGTACATGAGCACTCGAGTGTCGGATGTGAGGGATAGATGAATGCCAGGCACGAGCCAGATCAAAGCTATTTGGGTATTGTCTCCCACTTATACCTTCAGTATTAAACAATATTGCACGTTAGTTTCGTGCTAACGAGCGTGAAGTGAGCTTCCACAGCATTTATTTCACAGCATCCAACTTCTTCTAAGTATACTCCCATTAATTCAAACTCCAGGAAGCCACAAATTTCGTTTGAATTATCAGAAATTCATCTAAATATGGTGCAAGATAAAATGATGATTTGTTATATGGATGGCAACACATACAAAGCAGGTATTCGATGATTTCCTCTACAAAGGCCTACTGATCATAAGCAGGTATGCCACACATGAAACATTTGTGAAATGCATGACATAAGTTTATTTATCCCTAAAAAATGCTGTTTATTGTGTTCCACTAAGACAGCACATGTCAACTCAAAACAAAATTAAGTCTGTTCATCAGGCCAAGAAGTTGTCTAATGTAAACTATTAAAGGGGTACTCCACAGATTTTTTGAGCTACCTCAACTAACTATATTTTCTGACTCCCCGGCCTTTAGCCTTTCCGGTATGCTATTTAGTATCGCGAAATTCATAATAGGTATTGCGAAATCGGCAAATGAAAATGATGCGAAAACCAACATTCAAATATACGCTCACTTTTCAGTGCCGTGACGTCAGTGGCAGGCAGGCTTGCCAGTCGAGCAAGCAGTCTAAAAATAGATTATGCCAATCATTTGTTCCATGCTGGAGCGCGGATACTGGAGCGAGTTTCCAAAGCATTCATTTGACACCATGAAACTGCATCGAATCCATTGGGAACAACTTCTACAGTCCAAAAAGTGAACCCCTGCCTTCCACTGACGTCACTTTTTTGTTGTTGCCAGTAGAGACTTTCAGTTTGAAAAACACGGTGAGGACCAAAACTGTAAATTCAATAACTTCGCGAAAAAACAATATTTTGACCTAATATTTGGGATACTATTTTAGCGATGTTTGTTGGTTAGTTAAAGGGGCCCACCAACAATTTTTTGACTGGTTTGAAGTTTGCGCTGAAACGGAGCTCCATGAAAGCAGGAACACCGAGGAAAAAAAATATTACAGAAATTCGCAATATTTTGTGAGTTATTAGCAAATTAAATATTGCAGAAAACAACTTTAAATAAGCAAAACATTGCGCTTCATGACGTAAAATGAAACAGTTTAGCGATTGGAGCAAAGCGGTTGGCCAATTGGACGCGAGTTTGGTTGATAGCCCGTCGGCCCGGTCGGCCATTAGGCCTCGCTGCAACCATCGTAGCTTTGGAATCGGGTTGCCATCATCGATGAATTTACCGGGCTTATCGGATTTTGAGCGCCGAATTCTTAAAAAGGAGTGCGGAGCTGGGCGTCGCGGCGTACGAGGACACACCACGCAAGCGCCGCGACGCGTCTCTGCCTCAGCCCGCTTCGACAGCCGCTGAAGCCTCGTCTCCCGCAACTCCGCCACCGGAGCCACCTCGGCGAGTAGGAGGTACTCCGCCGCTGGGAGGCGCGCATGAGCGACAAGGCGTTGTTTTCGCCCTTTTCGAACTTTGATTTGCAACTTTATTAGCTCTATAAAAACAACTTTTTAGAGAAATAATGACGGTTAACGTGTGATATACTTTATTCCGCTTCAAAATTTCTGGGACGGCTCTCGCCAATCACGAAACCCAGTGAATGTGACGTATAGTGAAAGGGAGCGCCGTTATGCACGCGCATTCGGCACCTCGCGGCGCCACCGTCGGAGGAGGTGTTTCCGAGTTGTCAAATTAAAATATGATGCGCTAATATTTTTAAACTCTTTCGTTGTCCACTGGGTTTCCGGGACCACTAGCGTGGAGAAACCGCAAAAAAAAGTAGACGCTCAAATACTGTTGGAGGGCCCCTTTAAGCAAAATTTCAAGCAAATCGGAGACAATGAAAAGATCTGTGGAGTACCCCTTTAAGCAGGGGACATATGAGCAATGAAAACGGGCACTGCACGGCAGTTTTCATAACGACTTGCGCAGACGCTGTGACGCGGACCTGTGCCATGTTGCCACGTCACAGCGTTTGTGCAAGTTGCCATGGAAATTTCCGCGTGGTGCCCGTTTTCATAGCTCATGTGTGCCCTGGTTGAGCCCCGTTGAGTTTGCTTCTCACCGAGCACCGGTGGAGTGCGGAGAAGCGACACCCGCGAAAACAAGCTCCACGGGTGTTGCTGCGAGGCTCACAAGCAAGCTCCACGGGCCTTTCTGCAGTGCACCGGTGCTCGGAGAAAAGCGCACTCAACCTCAACGGGGCCGCAAGAACAAAAAGGATGAATTACACGAAAACGCTGTCCGATTTAAGCGGTTATGAATACATTAAAAATGTACTCAGTGAATACATTGAATATGTAATACATTGAATATGTATTGTTCGAATTAACCAGAAGTACAAAATATCTGAGTTCGAATTATTGCGAGCCCACAATCACTTGGGAACAAATTCTACTGGCCAAACAGAGAACCCATGCCTGCCGCCAGCATCACTTTTTCAGTGTTGCCAGTAATAACTTGGCGAGAAAACAAAACATATTTTTACATAATACTTGGGTTACAAGTTTAGCCCTGTCTATTGATGTGTTTAGCCAAATCTAAAAACAAATCGACAATCACAAAAAAAAACAAAAAAACGGCAGAGTATTTGTTGAACAGAATGGAGTTTACTTGTCCCCGAACCCCCCACCCCCAGGGTGACAGTTTTCGTCAAGAGCGATTGGGGTTAGGCTAGATGTTCAAATCGCTTCGACTCACTCCAGCTGTGACTCCTTCTGGAAGTGGTTGAGCAGCTCCCGAATCACCCTGGACGTGAGCACGTTCACCAGAACGTCCTTGCGGCCGGACCCGACGTCTTCCACGAGACCCTCGGCCTCGCTCTCGCGGCACAGGGCAGAGTGCACCCAGGTCAGCGTGCTCTCGTCCTGGGCGTCACAAAGGGAAAGGTGAAGATGAGTCGAGGTTCACCGTTCGGTTCTTCGTCTTTTTTTACATGGGTCTGTTGGACTATAGAAAAACATGTACTTGGGCTAGTTAGCATGGCATACTCTGAGGATTACAGCTTTTCGGTGCTCGAATCCCTTTACGCTCTCTTCAATAAATATCCGGAGTCTCAGGCCCTCTACCCGATTTTCGTCTGCCGAAACGGTTCTACCCCTGGAATCCCGCTCTGCCCAGTAGCCGACTTCAAGACACCACCCTTACGAGCACCGTCAAATCATTTCCGTCGTCCGTTCCTTCCACTCGTGGGAAAGACCAACACGCGTGTCGAGAACACCGCCCACCACGTCAAACTCACTTCGGATCTGACTTTAAACGATGATGAGAGCCATGTTTCCTTTGACGCGGTATCTCTCTTCACGAGTATTCTCATTCGACTCGCGGCGTCCGTTGTAAGAACGGCGCTCCTGTCAAACATGACCCTGCCTGAAAGAACCCACCTCTCGGTGAATGAGACACGCTGCCTGCTTGAACTGTGCCTGACGAACACCTACTTTTCTTTCGCTGGTCACTTCTATGAGCAAAGTTGTGGCACAGCCATGGGTGCCGCTAGGACCATCACAGTAGCCAACCTCACAATGGAAGCCGTAGAGCAAAAAGCAATAAGCACGTTCTCCCACACACCCACCCTGTTTCTATGCTACGTGGATGATTGCTTTTGTGTTGTCAAGACCAGAGAAGTCGACCGCCTTCACAAACACCCCAACTCCTTCGAACCATACATTCAGTTCACAGTCGAACGCGAGTCGAACGGCTGGCTTCCATTTCTGGATGTGGCTGTGAAAAAAGGTAGGAAGTTATTCCTACCTTTTTTCACAGTCCCCGCAACTCGACTTGGTCGTCTGTGTTGCCGTCCGCCATTGACTCTGGCAAGTTTTTGGCCCTATATTTTACAGAAAAAGAACTACACTTCGTAATTTTACAAGAAAAAACCGACCTGTGAAATACACCTTGGACGAAAAGTTTAGATTGGTTTGTGCAGGCGCCAATTTTTATGGTCCATTTTAGATCGAGCCTGGTGACTTCAGACATCCAATAGACAGAGAGAAAAACCAGAATTAGTTAGTATATAAGGATGTAAGGACGTGACACAAGTTTTAGAGGGAACGATCTCGAATTTTCGCACAGGATGGAGTTGGGGGCAAGAATATATGCAGAGGCACACGGACAAACACACACAAAGACACGGAAATGGCAACCGAAAGACAACCGTCCCGCTATGCTGCTTTGTTCTCCCTAGTGTTTTGACAGCTACGTGAGTGAGTTCCTATATGCGCTCCAGGATATATGAACACGAGAAGCGTAGCTCAGAAACACGCCGCTGGTCTGTTCAAGGTCGTATAATCCGCGGCGCTGGGCATCCGGAGGTACCTGGTTCGAAGTGGAGAAACCATTGGTCTCGATGACCTCCATGAGCCTGTCCAAGGTTACGACGCCGTCGTCGCGGCCGTCGCACAGATAGACGATGCGGTGCAGCGCGTCATGGATCGGAGACGCCAGGGGCTTGGCGCCGAGTGGAGGCACCTCCACGGTTCCCTCGCCCTCAAACAAGTCCTCTTCCGAGCTTGCATCCTCAGCGACCGGCGGGGGATCCAGGGAGAAGACCATGTCGTGCGAAGTCGTCTCATCGCCTTCCATCCGTGAGAGACGCGTGAAGAGGCCTAACCCATCGTCTGCAACAACAAGACAGAACTGTGAGGGGAACTGGCGGTGCAATCGCTCATCAGAGCCGCATCTGTGTCCGAGCATGACCGAGTGTGCTACTACGGCTTGCGACTACGTACGAGAGAATACAAATGGCGCCCTTTGTCATAGAGCCCTGGAACAGTTCCGATCAGTGCGTAACTAGAGGGCGTCTGGAGCGGACCTTCTGCCGTACAACGAGCTGGAAAGATCAATGCCTGCACATATAAAGCTCAAACTTTCAACGAATGTGCACTGAGCAGGTCAGTCTTGATGCGTAAAAAAAAACAAGAGCAACAAACTTGTCGAAGTCAAGGTTGGGCGCATTTGCAGACGCCCGAGTCATTGATGCCATTTACCCACGGCGCCATCTCCCGACGGGCGCAGCAATCAGACGACGCACTCTGTTGTCTGCTCGTCCCGCCTGTTCGGAAGACGGTGCCACGAGTCAAAAGTGTCGGTAACTCGGTCATCTGCGCAAACGGGCCTAACGTGGACTTTGGCAAGTTTTTTGGCTCTTGTTTTTGTACAGAAAGAGAACTACGCCTAGAATTTTCATGCAGCAAGAGTGACCCTCTCGATGCACGTTTCGCAAAAGTGGGAGCATTCCACGTGCAGGTGCCAATTTTTCCAGCTCGTTTTATAGCAGAAAGTTCACAATTGAGACACCCCGTATAATCGGCGACAGGTTGAGAACCCCTTAGATGCTCTGCCTCAAGCGCCTACCTTACGCCTCCGATAACACTTACGTTGCACAGCAATGAGCGCATGCTGTAGGCGGAACAACTACCGTGTTCTCAACTTGTCACCGACTATATAGACCAGGAGTGGCCAAGCTGCGGCTCGCGAGCCGCATGCGGCTCTATGCGTGTTGAAGTGCGGCTCAAGACTCCCTAATAAACCTCCCCCCCACCTCCCTTCAGGTCACACGAGCACTTTCACAAGAAGAGGAATGGAACGCGGTTTAAACTGAAAGACGCGTTCCAATTTGGTAGTCTTGTGCTACTGCTACCTTACGTGCAGTTGGACTGCGTTTGCCTCCGATAGATCTAAAGTAGTTCAAATTTCATTTATTGCTCTGGACAAAGGTTTCCGCCCCCTGCTTTTTGCCTTTCCTCTTCCAGGTGGCTCTTGGCAGTTTAGTAGTTTTGTTTGCGGCTCTTCGGCAGGGTCAACCTGGCCACCCCTGATATAGACCGATGGTTTTGTGCCATTTGCGAAACTGAACATCGCGAGAATTAGTTGCTTACGAGCCCACGGTGAAGGAATGATGCGTAAAGAATGAGAAAATATGTGCAGATCTGAAGAGTTCCGTGCTACCTGATAGATGGCGCCAGCGTGTGCCGTCGTCGCAAGCATGTCGCGAGCGGAGGCGACACAAGTCGGTCACAGTCGTGCGGAAATGTCCGGGCCAGCTGCCAGTGTCAATAGTTACAATTTCAAAGACTAAATATGGCTCTCAAGTCACAATGAAATTTCAGTTACTGCAACTGTAACGGCAGGCTTGAAAGGCTGCCTGGGTCAAATCATAATGTAACTCAATATATATATTTTTTCTCTCTCTACATATTAGACACACCAGCTTGTCACGGAGTACTTTAGAATCTCTTGAAATGTAACTTGCTTACTCATATTTTTAGCAATAATTGCTCGATGATAAAAACAGAATTTTCATAGAACTGAGGTCGCAACTTAATTACATTGTAGCTCAACGAACATTGACTGTGATTTACATCAGTTACTTCTAAAGAGCAACGTTCTATACAGCTCGGCATCCTTTGGTTATTCTAGCTTCGTCGCACCTCACACATGCACCATTTGGAGATATATCAGATGAAAACTAGCTGGCCTCCCATGCAGTACCCACGCCGACACTGATACCTTCATCTTATTAGCTTGTTTACATTCCGGAAAAAGAAACGCGGTACAGATGAAATTTTCTTCCCACGCCTGCTTATATAAATAAGGTCCAGCAAGCCAGCCATCCTCGAGTTCGGGACGCTTGGCACCCGCTTCTTTTCGCACCACAAGCAAAATAAACATTCAAACCAGGCATCAATTCTCGAAAGTACTTTAGGAACCGACGCACACGCTCGAGTTGGAAAAGCGCCGCAGTTAGCTGCGGTTACCGATGTCGAACGAAGGTGATTCGTGCAAATACAGCGACGGATAAAGATGACCCGGAAGTACGGCCGTACTCACGGCCAACTCCCAAGCAGCACGAAAATGACACCTGTCAAAACCTCGGATCAAACGAGCAAGAGCTCAAGCAAGCATCGCGCTTTTTTGTCTGCTACTTTGGCGCTTTGGCTTTGGCTGGCTGGCAGGCAGCTTTCGTTCACCGGCCATTGACTTTGACGAAAGTCAGTTTCGGATAAAAACACACACACACATACACCCACAAACAAACACATAAAGAAAGCGGCACGAACGGCTGTCGTTCTGAAGCTCCAGCGTAGTGCATGTGTGTTGTTGAGGTTGTTGGCGTTTTGTGGTGGCGCGTTTTGTGACGACGAGTAATAAAAAGTGAACGTTACCGTGAGAATGAAAGCACCGCCGCCTCGCGATTTGGCGGGTGGCAGGAATGCGACCTCGAAAGCGTGCTCCTTTGCCGCGCTGTTTTCTCCCTTTTTTGTTGCTAAAACGTAGTAGTAAAAGGGACAACAAAAATAAACGGACACGGGCGAAGAGAGATTATGCGGGGACCGGTCCTGCTACAGACCGCCGGCCATTTCACACGGCGGACAAGGAGTTGACCGGCAGAAAAAAATATCGTCTGCTCCGACAGAGTTCCCTAGGGTTCCCTAGGGCTCGCCGGTATTCCCTATCTCGGCTTGTTTTAGGGAATATAAAAAGTGACAACAAATGACGTCACAAAAGCCAGAGTGTCACGCTGTCGGATGTCGCGATCCTGGCGGTTGGTCGTAGAAATGCTGGCGAAAAGCACGAGTGAACGTGCTTTTCCCCAGCATTTTTTCGTGCTAAAAAAAAAAAAAAAAAATCCTACGAGTGTTATTCAACTTTTTACAACGCTATATTTTAGGTGGTGCATTTATCATACTCAAATTTCATGAGTGTAGTTCTTAGAGAAAAAGATCCAAGCCTAAAACAAAATCTTGTGAATTTTTTGTGTGTTTTTCTCTTTATGCCCAGAAAGGAAAATGGTAAAAACTCACAGATAGCACAACATTTGAAGCGAAAACGTGAAAGCTTCTTTGAGATTAACACCCGAAAACAGATTCAGCAGATCGTATCTGGCACCATCGTTGAGTAGCTACGTCAACCAGTAGGATTGTTTCTGTTGTTCCTCCCTACAGCCCGTAGCAACTCAAGAACGAAGGGGGAGGAAGCAGACGGAGCCTCCTTCCAACACCTCTCCTCCCCGGCCCGTCTTACCCTCGCCCTTCGTTCTTGAGTTTAAATTCTTTTTTCTGACACCCACTATCATGAGAGTATGAGAAATGCACCACCTCGAGACAGTCTTCTGAAAAGTTTCAACGCACTTTGTTTGTTGGTTTATGTATACGATTTTTTTTTAAACCAGAGTAGCGCTTGGGAACACTATATTGCCATAAACAATTAAGATGACTTCTCCTTAGCCTCAGAATATGTGAATACAACATAAGACCTGAGTCAATGCTGCGGCACAGCACGCAGTCAGTCAGCCGCGCACAAAATAATGTTGGCTGGACCCAGTGGCGGATTCAGAGAGGAGGTCTGGATGTCCTGACCCCCACCCCCCTTTAGTTCTGCATGTGTAAAAGTTTAGGGCGGGGAAACGAGGGGGGAGGGGGGGGGGGGGTTCTAAAAAAATATGATACGCTGACCCCCCCCCCCTCCCCCTCTGGAAATACCTGCGTCCGCCCCTAGCTGGACCATAATTAAAACTGTCCCGCAAAAATAATTAAAGAAAAAGTTTTTATATTGTTTGTATATTATTTTATGTCTTCTGTGTGCATTTGTGTTGTAGTGAAATGAATGAAAAATGAAAGCCGTTTACAACTCCCTGTAACGCCGAATTAGAGCGCAGCTCTTGAGGAGGAGGAGGGAAGGGTACTAGGAGGGTCATGTGACCTCAGGGGGGGTGTCACGTGACCTCGGGGCGTCACGTGACCTAGGGGGGTCACGTGACCTCGGGGGATCACGTGACCTCGAAGGCGTCGCCGGGTTGCATGCAACCCGGCGACCGGCGGGTTGCATGCAACGCGGGTTTCATGCAACGCGAGGTTACGCCGACGCCGACCGGTTGCATGCAACGCGGGTTGCATGCAACGCGCGGTTACGCCGACGGCGACGCCGACGCCGCTCAAGCCGGAAACGGGCGCCTAAGAGCTGCGCTCTAAAAAAATGAAAGACGTTTACAATTCTCTGCAATGCCGAATTAGAGCGAAGATTTTGGGGAGGACGAGGTAAGGAGAGGGTATGCCCGTGTGACATCACGTGTGACGGCACTCGAGACCCTCGCGACCCTCGTCACATCGCTCGTGACCCTGGTGATGTCACTCGTGACCCTCGTGACGTCACGCGGTTATGCCGACGATGACGGCGACGCCGCTCAACCCGGAAACGGGCGCCTAAGAGCTGCGCTCTAAAATAAAATGAAATAAGTTTACAAATCTCTGTAATGCGAAATTAGAGCGCAGTTTTTGAGGAGGAGGAGGAGAAGGAATGCCCCTCCTCCTCCTCCGTACCCTCTCCTCCTCCGTACCCTCTCCTTTTAGAGCGCAGCTCTTAGGCGCCCGTTTCCGGCTTGAGCGGCGTCGGCGTCGCCGTCGGCGTCGTCGTCGCCGTCGTCGTCGCCGTCGGCGTAACCGCGCGTTGCATGCATCTCAGGTTGCATGCAACCCGTGTTGCATGCAACCCGTCGGCGTCGGCGTAGCCGCGCGTTGCAAGTAACCCAAGTTGCATTTAGTCCAAGTTGCATGCAACCCACCGGAGTTGCCAGGTTGCATGCAACCCGGCGACGCCCCTGAGGTCACGTGACCCCCCCCTAGGTCACGTGACCCCCCTTCCTGAGGTCACGTGACCCCCCCTCCGAGGTGACATAACCCCCCTCAGTGCCCTTCCCTCCTCCTCCTCAAGAGCTGCGCTCTAATTCGGCGTTACAGGGAGTTGTAAACGGCTTTCATTTTTTCCCCCTCCTCCTCTCCCCACTCTTCCTCCTCCTCCCCTCCTCTTCCTCCCCCTCCTCCCAGTTTCCCCACTAAATTTAGCTGAAAAATTGACGCCACGTGACCGCAACAGCAATTCAATTCCCCGCTAAATTTAGCGGGGAATCGAATTGCTGTTGAGGTCACGTGACGTCAATTTTCCCGCTAAATCTAGGGGAGAAACTAAATTTTTTTATAGGTGACGTGACACGAAGTCATGTGACGTCATTTTCCCCGCTAAATTTAGCGGGTAAACTGAACTGGTGTTCAGGTCACGTGACGTCAATTTTCCCGCTAAATTTAGCGCGATTAAGCCGACGCCGACGCCGATGCCGTGAAACACGGAAGCGGGCGCCTAAAGCCTGGTTCAGACAGTTGCGTTTGACTGCGTTTGACTGCGTTGCGGCAGCGAGAAACCAGGACATCCCTGCTGCTTATATCGCGTGCCAAGATGATTCCTTGGATTGGATTCCACGCTTCACACGAAGCTCAGATGTGCCGGTGACTCGCTTTCGGTTCTCGCCGCAACGCAGTCAAACGCACTCACCAAGCAAGAACCATTTAGATCGGGCTGAACACGTGCAAAACGTGTTGCTCTTCGGAGCACATCGGATTTCTTTCTACATTCCACTTCGATCGTCACTTATGTATCGTCCTATTGCAAGCAAATCAGAACGCGAAAGAAACAAACAAAAACTAGTAAAAAGTAATGTATTATTGCCAGCGAATGAGGGCGTCAAAAAAGCTAACTAAAAAAGTCAAGTCATAAAACTTGCGCGTGCGCAGCAAAGACGAGGCCGAAGGGAGGACTGGACACAAACGAGGCGCAACTTCCAACTGATTTTTATTGAAACGTGTCCTGGTATTTGTAGTCAACCCTCGTCACAAAATGCAACAGAAAACAACCATCACAAGGCATGCTCAAGGTACAGCATTATCTCGATCTCAGGAAAGCAACAAGTTCCTTTTCAGATATCGCTATCGAAGGCATAGCGATGCACGTATCGTATAAGCCCTAAGTAATCAATGCGTTCGGTTTCTACAATTTCACGTGTTATCATAGCCCTGCTTTTTCCGATTCTAATGCGTCTATTAAGCAGTGGGACACAACCGCATGCCCCGTAGTGTATGTCAAGAAAGCCACCGCTGTATTTTTGCACGTTGTTACAGTGTTCGTATGGCTGGGGTCTGGGGTCACATGAATAAACAGTAGTTAATCCAACTGTACTTTAAATTTACAATACTTATTTTGTTCTGCCTTGGTATCAATGATCAGATGGATTGATCAATCAATCTGCCATGTTTAAAAATGCATGTGGTCATTTTTCTACAGTAATTTAAATCAAATTAGTTTAATTTCAATAAAATATATGTTATTTTTTCCACTCTGGTTGAGACGCATGCACATCTTAAATAAAATTATTATTAAATAAATTATTATTATTATTATTATTATTATTATTATTATTATTATTATTATTATTATTATTATTGTAGAAAACATAACCGATCGATAACTTCTGGAAAGCGCGATCAAAGAAAAACATTTACGCAAGCTTCATCACGCTGGCATACTATGCAGAAGCACAGAATGTGTCCCGCAGAAACCACACGCTTCATTATTTTTTATGGGTTTCAATCTTCCCTCCCCCTCCCCAGATAGCGGAGAAACTGAATGATTTTATTGATAACGTGACGTCGAATTCCGCAGCTAAATCTAGCGTAGGAACTTAATCATGTCCTTGGTCACGTGACATCGGGCTGCGTTACGTCAATTTCCACTGCTAAATTTAGCGGGGAAACTGGACTTGTGTTTTGGTCACGTGACGTCAAGTCACGACGTCAATTTCCCTGCTAGCGGTTAAAGTGTGTAGCGCACCGAGCGTGTCGCTCCTTCTCGGCGCCCGTTCGTGACAATTTACCTACTCACAGAAAACGACCCATAAGACACATTCTGCCTGAAATGTAGGTTCTTTTCCTGAATCGCTCTGTCATAGGGGCAACATCGCGTGCACGGGCAGAACGTGGCTCAGAGCGTTTGTTAGTAAAACAATGAGTCACAAAACTGCATAAAGCACATAAAACATCCGGTTAGAAGGGAACGTTGGGTTCCCATCTATCATCTACACACAGAGCGCGGATCTTACCAAGCCGCGCTCTTTGTGGCAATAGACCTTTTGCAAAAATCCCAAAAGGCTATGCGCGAAGTCCTGCACGCTTCCCCTTGCGCCCGCAGCATCCACGTCACACTAAAAAGAGTGAGAGGGTAGCGCACTTGCTCGCCCACTTGCCGCGGCCGCTAAGGTGGCCTCTGCCGTCTGCTACAACGAGAGTGGGAAAAAATAATGCTTTTGATTAAAATCAAATAAATCATCTGTTTTACGTAAATCAGATTTACTTGATTTAAATCAATGTAGCGAGGAAATAGTGATTTATTTTGATTATGGCAGACGGATTGATCGATCCGTTCAATTGATGAAAACAACGCGGAAGAATGAGTATATACGTAACAGGTGAATTAGCAACTTCTTATTGATGTTAATCCTGTCATACTAGAACAAAAGCAGCTTCCTTTTAACGTGAAATGTTTTTTGGCTAGGTGTTCGGCATTCCCTGAAGCCTGGATAAAAGCGTGGCCGCGAGACTCGACGCTGATTGGTTGACGGGTGGGAAAGGAGGAGTGAGGTGCTCGACGCTGATTGGTTAACGGGGAGGTGGTGTGACCAGATTGGTAAGCGAGGAGCATACTTGGGTAGTAATTCAATTACTGTAGTTGAATTACTGTAATTTAATAACTTTCTTTGTTGCAATTGATTACTTTCGGCCAGAAGCAATCATAATTGTAATTTAATTACTTTTTAGCATCAGTAATTGAAAAATTGTAGGAACAATCACTTTTGTAAGACTTTGCGGCACCGACGGAACCTCTTTGAAAGCCTCAGCGCTCGCACAAGCGGCCTAGCGCTCGGTGACACACTCGCACACATAGACACACACTCACACACACGCAGAGCAAAAATAGCGTAGGGTTGTTTGTTGTTCTGTAGCTCACACTGCGGGCTGAGAGACAATCCTCTTTAAAGCCTACCTCAACGGTGCCGTGCGGCACCGTCTGCGGTGCGAGCAGAATACCTAAACATACCAAAAAATTGAAAGAAACAAAATTAAGCTTCAGCTGTCATCCGAGGTTGGCGATTTTGATTGTCTATGAAGTTATTTTTCTTTTTTTGCCAGGTTTTACGTTCCTCTTCCAGTACTGTCGCATATTTGTTTTTTTTGGTATTTTCGTTTATTTCCTGTTGGTTTTACTTCGGATATTATTTGCATAAGCATTTTGGAGACTGACCTCGCACCTGCGATATTGTCACCATTGATTCGGAAGCCCCGTTTCGGTTCATGAAACGTTTGCATGTGAATGCATGGTCGTATTAGCGAATATGGGTTGTAGTTTTATATTAAAACTATTAAAATTGTCAGATATGACTAATTGTCATATTTTTATTTGCTTGGCTAACAAAAGTGTGTCAACCCAATTTTACTTTAGCCATCTGGCGTCTTCGAGTATATGAACTAATTTATTATTATTTATTGAAAATATAAGACCGTAGAACTTCATTACCCCAAACTGTCAAGTTCTATTATTAATTTAGCAAAAATTAACAAAATGAAAGAACAAATTCCTTCTCGAACATGGCGGCAAAGAAGGAACAAATGCGTTGCATTTTAAACAACTCGTTTCAAGTTATTTGGCACAAGTCGGGTCGCTTTCAAAAATAAGTAATGGTAAAGTAATTGCATTCCTTTTCAAAAAGTAATTTTTAATTGTAATGAATTACTTTTCACGCAGTAGTAATTGTAATTTTAGTTAAACTACTTTTGGAGCAGACTAATTTACCCATGTATGGCGAGGAGTAGTGAGGTAATCAAGGAGGAGCTCCACCACCTGTGCGCACAGAGGGAGGGGAGCTCGAGACTATGGAAGACTCTGGAGGATTGCCAGGTTTTATCAGCCCAATAGGTGGTAGTATCGCTTCGTTCTACGAACAACCTTAAAGTGTACACATAAAGTGTAAATATGAATACATATTTTGAATTATTTTTCGTGGAAAATGTTTAATTTAAATCATCATAGCAAAACTTGTGGGATTTAAATCGCGATGTAAATCATGACTGAAATAATTTTAATTTTTATACTCCACCCTGGCTACAACCGCGATTGTACCTAGTGTTCCCGACATTCCTTTCGGCGCCGCGGACGACGCTGCACGCTTTGCAAATGTTCTGTACTGAATGCGCAGCACAAAAATAGCAAAATAGACCCTTTTTTTTTTTTTTTCAAAAGTGTGCGCCATCTAGTAGCCGATGCGCAACAACTATCCGAGTCTGAAATTGTTCGGGCACGGACTCTGAGCATGTATTGGACACGAGCGCTGACGTCAGCGTTCGGCCTGAACTCGGATTCAATCACACGCTTCGCGCCCCAGAAATAACAACGGCCACTGTTGCTCGATGAGGTTTTTGAAAGAGGTGCATTGCCGTCGGCATTTACTTTCTCATCTGCATTTAAAAGAGCCCTAAAATTAATCCACGCTTAAACTGGATGGCTCGGCGAAGCACGGCGCCCGAATGGCAAATATTTTTGTATGGGACTGGCCTCATTTACAGCGACCTCGTTCTGTGCGGAGTCTTTTGTTATTTACAATCGTTTGTGCCAGCTGCATGTTAAAATGCCGCCTGTGTGGTCCATTCGCATACCTGCTCGAGATTAGATAAACATCGTCTGCTCCGATATTCAGCTTCGACTTAACCAAAAGCGCGTTGACCTCTCCGTTTTTTGTTTCTTTTTTTATTTTTAGTTTTAGTTTGGCCAGAGCAGCCGGCACGATATCGTTTACACTCATACAGCGATGTTACGTTGCCCTGAAATGACCCATATCGAAGATGCTTCGCCCCGCCGAATAGGAAAAACAGCGGCAGCCGCATCAACAACAACATCAACAACAAAAGTCGACCGTCTGCTATGGTCTGCTCTTTTCAAGAGCGAATGCAATTAGGCGAGACCAGCGAAACACTGCCACGGACCAGCGAGTCCCGATAAAGGGAGAGCCCGTCTCGCGAAGATTTCCTCGCACGTTTGACGAGAGCAGCGGTCCATCCTTCACAAACTTATCTCTCCTTTCATTGGCCGCGTGACGTAACTAGCACACGTGACCGAGTGGGCCCTCCTGGTTGATCGGCTCCTTGCGCTCATTAGTCCAGTTGTCCCAGATAGATACCTCTTGCATCGAGGCGCGCACGAGGAACCCCAGCAGAGCAGAATGCCCCATGTTGTTACTGTTCTAGTTCAAGGACGACAAAGGACAGCTTGCCGCGGTTTTTAATTGGGACCGGACGGGAGGAGCTACGGTGATGAAGGATTGGCGTAACGACGGTACAACAATTTTTTTTTTTCATTTTTTTTTAACATTCAGCGCAGGTTGGAACGAACGACGTCGATTGATGTGGTTAGTCGGAGATTCAACTTGCCATGTGTTTTAGGGTGTCTGAACTAGAGCAGCTTCGACAATAAACAAGATGGCGGACTCTGCTAAACACAACGAGACCATAGACAAAATCTCAAACGTAGCTGTCTTTTTTTTTTTTTTTTTACTTCTCCCGCATTGTTTTTTTTTTTTTTTGCCTGTCTTGATTTATCACTTTGCCTAAGTTTATTACCGAATTCTGTAACGCTGTGTCACGTCCCTTCTTGCCCTCTTACAGTACAAGCTCAGTCTGCCGTACTCATAAAAGCGTTTGCTCGATGTCTGGTAAGCCACAGCCGTACACCAACCCAATCTTGATGAAGAAGCGCGTTTACTCGTAAGATTTGTCCTTCACATGTGCTGAAACGCGCTCTGAGAAGAGCGCGGCTTCTGCACATGCATCCACCGTTCAACAGCTCGTGCAATCGCCTAGGCGTGACGTCAGAGACGTAGCCCGTGACGTCAGAAACATGAGCTGGTGTAAACATATGTCTTCGCTACAGAAGAGCAATGCGCTCAATGGAGTATAGGTCGAGAACGTTGATTCCGTCGTCTTATTAAGATCGAAACATACGTGCGGAAAACCCACCTAAAATCGGGTAAATATCGGAACATAAAAAAATCCCTTCACGCTACTTAAAAAAAAAAAAAGTATTTATTGTGCGCAAACCGCAAATGCGTTTTTCCGATTTCCGTACCGCAAGTACTCACGTCAAAGAGAGCATACTGGCGGGCTGTTCTAGTATAGGCGCAGACACTACACGCTTCAAGGTTAAAATATCGGTGTAAGGCGGGATTCGTACTTCGAAAAAAATGTGGCAAACTATTTTTTTTTTTGTTCAGATTTTAGGTACATTAACGTTCCAGGAGATTTTGCGAGCTCCTGGACCGTTGCATTAACACAACTCGGTCGCTGAACCGAACTTCGTGTAGACTCTATCTATCCACACCATCCCAAAAACGCGCACGCGCGAAAAAGAAAAAAAAAAAAAAAAAAACCGAAAGCGTCTGAAGTGACATTGCTCTATTTCGAGAACAATGGCGGAAACTGTGACGTCAACATCAAGCGGTGGTCCGTCTCGCGGGATCTCTTCAATGACCCGAAATAGAGCCGGATAAAATAGAGAAGAAAGGGGGAGAGGGGGGGGGGGGCGAAATTGTTCGAGTGGCGCTTTTTGAAGGGAGAAGCAATCATCGCGTTTTGAAACATCTCGCGAATCGTGCGGGCCATCGCACCCGAAGCGTGACACTCCGTACGAGCCTCCGAACTAGCCAAGCCAAGCCGAGCACGGTTTCGGACACAAGGATAATGGCCGCCGCAGGGAGGGTGGCCGGAAAGGGTAGCTAAAGTAGGAGAATAGCAGACGAAAGAAAGAGAGAGAGAGAGAAAATCTACGCCATTCCAGCATTTCATATAGATCTCAGTACGCATACGCCGATGGCTATGGTAATTCACCTGTCGTTAACAACTGCTAATGCCACACTGGATTTTGTTTTTGCTTTTGAGCATTTCTCTTCTATACGTGTAAGTGCGCGTGTGTCCGACTCCGTCTGTATATGAAAGAGCAATAACATGTTTAATTAATAGTTCGCATGCGTCTCAGGCGATCACCTGATTTTTTTTTTCTTTTTATATGGCACTTTTATATTAAAACTTCAAAACCTAATATCAAACATATTTATTTATTTACTTATTCCTAACACCTGATAATACCTTTTTGACATTACATAAGGGGGCTGTATACTATTCGATAAAACGTGACTAGAAACAGGGGTGAAAGTAGTAAACATCCGTATAAAATGGAAGAGGATCTATTGGACATCACGTTGACTCGCATAAATACGTGTAATGAATAATGTAACTCAATTCATTCTTTTAACACAAACAAGCGTGAAACAGGCACCAAAAACATAATGTTAGTAATATCCCAAATGTTTCACAAGCAAAGCATAAAACACTAAAATAATTTTAAAATAACACTAATATTTGTTTTGTCTTCTTTACTGTGCTAGGTAAATGGTTGCTACTTCAGAATGAAAATATTTGATACTGAAAGTAGCAGCGATGGCCTCGGGAAAATTTAAGTTTGATGGCCTGTGGCGACGACGAACCCAAAAAGATAGCTTTTAGTGTTGAAATTAAGTCTTTCGCTAAGATGCTTCTAAAAGTAAGGTGGGTGCATATTGGAACATGGCTGTTACGTAATTTAGGAATTCAGCATACACATGAAAAGTATTACACCCTTAAGGGTGTAAATCAGCTGATCCCAGGGCAGAGACCCTAAGGGTGTTCACCAACGCCCTTAGAATGCTGGTGAATACCCGAAAAATAGGATGCTGGCGATCTTCGCAGATATTTGCAAGTTTACAAACAGGCACCACATATAGTCCTCATATACACATAAACAGCAAATACAGATCGTAATAGATCGCGCATGAGAGAAGAATCATGACCCTGGTGACTGCTCCTCCGCCTTATATTCTCGACAGGGGGCTGGCCGAGTGGGATAGCACGCACCAGCTCGGAGCACGTGGAGCGAAAGCTGGCGCTGCAGAACCCAGGGATACTGGGTTTCATCCCCACCCGTGCCCGTTTCGATCTGGATGAGCATCGTACCGGCGTGCGGTCGTGTATCACACTCCGTGGTGCACGTTAAAGACCCCAGGCTGGCGGTTGAACTGCACTGGCTAAATTGCTCGTCTACAGCTGAGAGAAAAGTCGCCCGTTGTGGCAGACTATAGCTTCAGGCGGTATAATCTTGCACACTGACACAACACAATTATTCTAGACAATTCAGAGGCACTCATTCACAGGTGTACCGCATCCGCAATTACGTACACTACACGTATGTTAATTTCTTCCCGTCAATATTCTGCGTAAAGCATAATATATCTAAGTTCAAGGAACGTGTCCCGATGTAAAAATCATTGGTACAGAAAGAAGGTATTCGAAATCGTCGCTAAAGCAACCTCGCTAAAGCGGGTGTCAGTGCGACGAACACTCTTCAAAAAAGATGTTTACCACACTTCAGACTTATCCACACCCCTTTTTACACCCTTCAAAAATAAGGGTGCTCAGTGCAACAGCACGCTATCCTATACGATTGAGAAGGTTACGTGCTCCAAGTCGAAATAAGGGTGCTGAAAGGGTGTGGTCACGGGTGTGTATAGAGGCGAGTTGTACGTTGAGTTTCCAACTTACAAATCGAAATAATTTAGTTCTGTTGGTGATGCACTGCCAACACGTGAATGAAACGACGAGACCAAACGGGCAGTACAATTTTGAATAGATTCGACTTGGATGGATGGATGCCTATTTTCATTTCGGGCGGACGTACGATCTATTTTGCGACGACGGTGAGAGGGAGCATAATTTAGATTTCGCTTCAAGTAATCGAGTGTACGGGATGCTCTAGCACTGTATGTGTTAGTGTGGGAACTTCAGATACGAGGTTAGTTCAACACAAACGTACTGGTACCAGACACGAGTGATGATTGAATGGTTCGGAGAATTTGCGATATCTAAATTGGTGAGTTTACAGAAAGAACAATGCAAACGCACCAAGCCCGTAAACGCATAGTGCTTTAGGACGGAAAAAACAAACGCATAATGCCGCGCAAGCAGTATTTAGCAAGAAACGACGAATAAATCGCTCTTACCCTAGCTGAAATCCAAAATTGTGGAAAAAAAACAAACAAAAAAACTGGGACAGTTGCATGTTTTAAAGGTGGCAGAGAGAGATTGACGCCCCTATATTCCCTATATTTGTTCCCTAGATTTGCGGATTGATATCTAGGGAAATTTGATGCTCAAATAATTGGGCCAAACATAATTGTTCTTCATATAATCAAAAAAAAAAAAAACGAGACTACGGAAAAGGAAGAAATGAGCGAGCGATACAAAAGAGATAAGAAAAAATAGACAAGGGTAAACGAAAAAGAGAACAAACACACAATTTCCTCTTTTTGGTTTTTCCCTCGTCTCTGGGTTTTCTTCTGTACGCCAGCTCGTCCGTGCTTTAATTCTCGTTTCGCATACTTTATGCCTCTGGCATCTTTGACTTGCGTATGGAGAAATTGACAAGAAGCGAAGTACCCTTTCACGTAACTGACAGGCTCTATTTCACGCGCACACGACACTCGTATAGTTAAACTCTAAAGCAAGTGTACTAAAGTGTACAGTTAACTGCCACTGCCAGTTGGTGCCCTGCAGCCTTTGCGCGAACCACGAAGCACATCTGGATTCGGAGACAGAAATCGTTAGTTGCGCCTGTTTACCAACGGTGTTCGAGCAAACAATGGAAAAACACGCGGGAAAAGAAGAAGAAGAAAACAAAAACGCGATGGGAAAGGCGATGTAAAATATGATATAATTGTTGCAAGCACAAGAAAAACAAAGGAGAGAGAGAGACGCAAAGAAAGGGAGAAGGTCAACTTTTTATTCCCATGCAGGTGCGGTGGTTTCAAAAATGCCTCGCGTAAGTGTCAACCTCTTACGTTAAAAAAAAAAAAAAGAAAAAAAGTGTGCGAGTGTGGTTGTAGCGTCATCTGAAACCACTAAATCAGTCAATATCTAAAACATTTGAGGCATGTGGAAAGCGCGGGGAATGGCGCTAAAGTTACCACTCGTATAACAGGCGTAACGCTGCAGCAGTCCGAAGACGCTGATGAAAAGATAATCATCTCCGTTTTTGGACTGCACGTTAAAGTATTAGTTTAAAAAAAAATATGTCAATAGAGAAGTGTATTTGATGTATCGATTTCTTGGTGAAAGATGGATCCGTTAGTTTATATCATTTGTTGTGGAAGCGCGTTTTCGAACTTCACGCGTCCTAATCGTGTTTCGTGTGCATTCGTTTACCGGTCTTATTTCGGTCCTTTTTTCCTCGGGCTTCGTTGCCTTCGAGTCTTCGCCGCCTCAGTGCCATGGCCAAGGGCTCGTCAAGGTGTCACGCAGCGTCGTTTTAAATGCACATAACATTTATATAGCCAGCCCTTGGTGCTTTCGTGCACCCTTCACGCGTATACCCCCGATGGTGACGTGAGAGTTATGCGACGTGACTTGCCGTCTTAATGCCACGCAACGTCATGATGTCACGTGACACCTTGAGTTACGCGAAATCGTAACGTCGCAGAGGACATTAAAAGAAATGCTCTTTAGAGTGCCTTTGGGATACCCCAAAGAGAAAGGCAGTTTCTCTTTTTCATCCTCGCCCCTTCTCAATGATGGTCATCATTTGAATCATCCTATCGATTTGCAAGCAGACGCCACTGTCCTTTTGAAGTCAACGGGCTCACACCATGCTGTTTTCTTTTTTACTGCTACTACTTACTACTACTAATATTTTTTTTGTTGTATATATAATCCTGACGATTTTAGTTTCTACCGATGAATCACGGGCCAAGAGTGCAGTTTGCCGCTGCCTGTACGCCGAAAACTGCGGCAAGTTTTGAACTGTCCCGGAGCGCGTGGCTTCGTTAAAGAGTTCTTTGTCATTGTCCACCGCGCGCCATCATCGTCATCACCATCGCGGTCGGAGTACGATTAACCTTCCCTCCCCCTTTGGTCGGCGTTCGGGCGCGCTCCCCGATTTATTTATTACAAAATAAAGGTACCGGTCCAGTGAACCGATCAGAGCGTCGGAGCGAAGCACGTGACGACGTACTTTCGGCGTACACTCCTTCTTCTGTGACCTTGTCACGTGTTTCGCACCCTCGCTCTGATTGGCTCATGGGGACCTGTAGCGCTCGCTTTTTGCCAAGATGCGCTGGAGCGGAGTACGCACAAAGACGACGCGTGACAATGACTTCGCAGACATTCTTTTTCTCTTCTTGGTACGGCCTTGCGTTGCGTCAACAGAAGGACTCGACGCCTCATTGGTCCGGTTCCGAGAACAATTGGAGAAAAGAAAAAAGAATATAGTAATGAAGAGTCCGTGAGAGGGAAGATTTTTAGGGCAATGAGAGTATACGACAATCCTTTATCCTCAAAGCTTAAAAAAAAATGTATGTGCGTTCGTGATTCTACGGGCTACGGCGACAGAGCAAGCGCGTACGTCTCTTCTTTCGGATTATTTTATTAAAACAACATCACCACCACCACGTCTGACTCGAATTTTTTTTTAACACACAGAACTTTTTTTTTTTGTTCAAAAGCGTGATTTTTTTTTTAACTTTAAATAACAGTTTTGAAACAGACACAGAACTAAAGCGCGTTGGTCAAATCAAAGTTGTTCCCAGATGCATGCAGCGGTGGCGAACGCTCCCGTCAAAAGGGACACTCATCGGTTCTCTTTTTGTGCGTGTGTGCGTGTGCGTGTGCATGTGCGTGTGTGTGTGTTATAGTCTTGTAGGCCTCAAATAAACGCCATAGAAATCGCCTTCGCAACATAAATACGTAAATTTCCTCCACATTTTTTTTTTCTTTTTTTAATATTGCGCGCACGCCGACCGGCAGGCAGGCAGATCAGGGCCTCATCGCGGCGTGAAAGAGCACAGTCAGACTATAGTACGCGCGTGCGGCAGAAGGCACACGCCTAGCGTCTAGCCTCGCTGACTTGCTGTTTCACGCCGCGATTAGGCGCTGATCTACCGGCCGGTCGGCGTGCACGCGGTATTGTTAAAAAATCTGGAAGCTCTACACCTTTTTAAGCATGTCCTCTTTATTCTGCATGACGGTACGCCAACGCACGTCGAGTTAGAGCAGCTTTTGTACGCAATGCCTGTCTAAACTTCCCCTGCCGAGCGTCACGTCAGCATTGAGCTGCGATTGCCTGTACTCTGTTTCATACTTAGCGTGCAACGCTGTCAAAGCTACTGGCGCGAGCGTGGAGCTTGATCTCGTTGATCATTTGCACGCGTTCTCGCGCAAACAAAACCATAGATGAAGCCACGCGCTCGCGCCAGTAGCTTTGACAGCGTTGCACGCTAAGTATGAAACAGAGTATAGTGGCCCAGCGGTTCATAAAATTGGCTGTGACAGTTCGTTCCCGAAGCGGTTACCAAGAGCGCGGTACCAGCGCGATTTCCCTTCAATTGTGAATAAGCATTTCCGTGGCTCTTGCTGACATTATTTAAGTTCAAACGTATCTTCCTGGACGTCTGCTCCTTCCCGCCTTTCCGAAGTCACGGAAGACGCCGCGGCGATTTGTTTACATGTGCGCCGCTTTGCAGAGCCGTGCGAGACGTCTCCTTTTAGCAACTATGGAGTTGTGTTGACTTGGTAGCGATCGAGTTCGCAGCAGTCGACCAAGGCGTCTATCCCGTCATCGGCATACTCGGCATTCGGGCACTTTTAGATCGAAATTTCATATTGCGTTGACATTACATCGCACGGACACAATCCTCAAACTACCCCAAACAAGCCTTGCCGATAACACCTCCCGAAACTGAAACCAATGGTGGCCAGCTCTGCTGTGACTTCCTTCAACCAAAGTGCCTCAGTAAGTACTAGGTTCAGTCAGGCCTAAGTAATCTCTATGAGTGAGCGTACTTCCCGTTGTGGCGCTGCTCTTAATGAAATGATGTCGTCACGACATTCCTTCGAAGCTTCACAGACATCCACGAGGGAGTTTTCGGTTACCGTCTAATTCAGTTTAAAATATGCATTCTTGCGTTTCCCTACGAAATATTGGTATTGGTGAAATCCTACTTTAACCCGCTTCATAACGAAGCAAATAGATGAGCTCAGAGATTTGGTTTCTGTACCGCTTTAAGTGGAGTCATCTCCCAGCCTCTGTTGTTTCGACTGCCTACTGTGCTCTTTTAAGATGTATACTTGTTTACTAATTTGTGTTTTCTCTGTAATGCTAGATGCCTTGAGAGTAAATAAATAAAAATGAATTATGAAAGGAAACACACAAAAATGTTTGCCTGTTTAATGACACTCATGAACCTTGGTTCACTAAAAATTATAGTTTTCCATTGTAATTTTTTATTCAGGCACGTTTTTTCCTCGCTATTTCCGCAATACAGATTCATCACCTAGCCCCTCCTTCCAGTCAAAATCTATTGACCTACTTAAAAAAAAATCCATTTATTTTAATTGGAAAAAAGATTAATTCGTTCTTTATAAACGAATCGACATTCAGTAGGTGACATGAAGGAGCGTTCAACCCTCTGACTGCTCAAGCACCATCGAACCGGAACCGACAAGTATTGCAGGGGCGGTACTTGGGAGATAGACGGTCCCCGAAATACCCAATACAAACTTTCTTTCCGATAGGAACCTCCGTGTGAAGTGCAATGTTTGCTTAGGTAAACTGAAAGAAACGCGTCTGCAAGGAGTCGGACTCTTGGGAACGTATCGGTTGTGAACGACTCACCTCAAGAAAGTGTAAAGATTTCGACCCTTTTAGAAGGGAAGACACAAAATGCCAAAATACCGCGAGGCGGGTTGGGAATTTTGACTTGAGGCTGATGAAAGATTCAGTTTACAACGCGGAAAAGAATCTTGGTTCAGCTCTGGTTTTCATTTATAATTTGTTTCAGCTTAAGTCCAGACACAGCCGACGCTACGAGCTAATGGGATCAATCAAGCACTGTCAAAAGCGCAAGTCACTGGGCCTTCCATCTACATGATTGGTCCAGCAATGTTAAAACACGTACATAAACATGACGAACACCATGATGGTGCACTTTTGACGCTGTCTGTCCCTTGTGGCGACACTCTGTAGCCACAATAGCTACTCTCACGGTAACAAAAACACGAGAAAGATGACGCAGTTGCAAAAAAAAAAAAACGGTACGTTTGCACTACATATTTCGCCTAGTGAGCTGTCTCAAATTGAACCCACATCAAGGTGCATCCGCGTATTTGTGAACGTAACATTGAGAAGTAACCGTCGCCAAACTAAGTGAGAAGTTACCTACAACTGGACTACGGTTAAAGTTACTGGTATTTTATCATGAAGTTGAAAATATTTGCTCAACTAATAAAGTAAAACTTTCGATTTGCTATGCCGGGTGTTTGGTAGAAAAGAGAACCGTATTTTTTCTTGACGCAAAAATAAAATTATGTATCAATTAATCGTCGAATGCTGAGTCTCCGCCGAGATGTAGCGCTAGCTATTAGGACAGGACCCCGAGTTTCTGAAATTACCGTTCGATGATTAAAACCCGCAGAGCACAAAGACAGGATTGCATTGCACCCATTTTCAGCGACGGTAGCACATCAGGACAGAGACCTTTTTAGCCTTTTAGACGGTTCAAACGGGGCTGAACTCTTCAGGTATGTGGATGACTTTCTCGTTATTTTAGATTGTATCAAACATGACGCCAGCCACTTGGTGTCAAATGCATTCTATTTGGTTAACTAACTACTCGACCCCAATTGTCTTGGTACACGAGCTGGCTGCAAATAGGTTCACACGTTTCCTTTACGTCCGTCTTCATCTTTCAGAAGACCGCGTTTGGTGGTCGTATGAACCCCGTGGATTAAAACAGCTTTTAGCATACCAATCTGTCCATTCCAAATAGGTAAAAAGGGGCATCTTGAATTTGTGCTTTACGAATTCATTAAAGAAGCTCTGTTCCCATTTTGCACAGGCAAGCGTCGACGCTCAAACTTTCCGTCTTCGGATGGCAAGTATTCGAAACATCTTTTGACCTCGGATGCAGGCACTTTATTGAAGGAAATTAAAATCCAAGGCGGTGTAAATACGGTAGACGTTCCCAAAGAAAAAAAAGAAACGAAGTAGAGGGTAGATGTCACTCTTGCCTTCTTTGCCCCTAACAACGTGTCTATAAGCTTTGTAGAAACGTTAATCATACAGCTGGGCGATTTCTGCGCCGTACTAAGAAGCATCAAAATCGGTTTGTTGAATGTACAGAGAAAAAAAAAATGAAAGCCGTTTACAACTCCCTGTAACGCCGAATTAGAGCGCAGCTCTTGAGAGGAGGAGGGGAAGGCACGGGGGGGGGGGGGGGGGGTCACGTGGCCTGGGGGTCACGTGACCTCGAAAATTGTCCCCGCTAAATTTAGCGGGGAAAATTTTCCGCTAGATTCAGCGGGAACATTTTTCCGCTAAATTTAGCGGGGAAAATTTTCTGCTAGATTTAGTGGGGAAAATTAGCCGCTAGATTTAGCGGGAAAATTTTTGCGCTAAATTTAGCGGGGTAAATTTTCCACTAAATTTAGCGGGGAAATTTACCCATCGTGCACCGCGCGGTTACGCCGACGGCGACGGCGACGCCGACGCCGACGCCGACGCCGCTCAAGCCGGAAACGGGTGCCTAACAGCTGCGCTCTAAAAGTGGTGTATTCCATTCTGATTTCCTGTGGTAAGCAGTACATAGGCCAGACTGGCAGATGCCTGAAAGATAGAATAAGGAAATATTATTAAAATGTAAACAGGTTGGTATCGTGACACGTGTGTATTCACTGTCGTGATGGTGTGTGTGCTGCCGATTTTAGAAAATGCTCACTCATTGGAAGAAGCCGCAATGCCCTGTCCAGAGACATCATCGAAGCGGAGATGATTGCACATCTGAAGAAATATTGTGTAAGCGCTTCATCTGTTTTGTTATCAGGTAAAGAGTTACAATTTCCTGCACGACGACAGCGACCGCGATAAGGGTGTCGGAATCTACTGGTGTCTCATTTGGTGTGATTTTGTTTCTCTTGGTGGGTCAAGGTGGCTCCTTGACGATGAAACTGCAGTTGTAAGTTCAGCGATTGTGTGTCTTCTTCCTTCTGTCCTGTCCTTGTGCGCTGTTTTGTTTTAATCATCATGCCTTACAAACACGCCCAAGCTTCCATTTCGAAAATTACCGTTATTCGATTAAAATGTTATGAGCGATTTTCAAACATATTCAGCAAGAAAGCGGGGTCCGTTCCAGGTAGCAGGAGACATCTACACTCTAAGAAATAGGGGTGTTACATGTCCCATATGTCCCAAACATATGTATGTTACATATGTCCCATATGTCCCAAAACAACAATTCGACGTTCAGTCCGCAGACGTCGAACCAACGATACAAACTTTCAAGAGCGGCTTGATAGCCGACATTTACAGGGGGGCTATGTTGCGCTTTTTGGACTCCCAGGAGACTAGAGAGAGGGAAGTGACGTCAACAACGCAGCAAATGCAGATTGGATGTTGATTTTCTTTTCTTCTGCCAACATCCAATCTGCGTTTCTCTAGTCGTTGACGTCACTTCCCTCTTCCAAGTCTCCTGGGAGTCCAAAAAGCGCAACATAGCCCCCCAGGTTATTAAAATAGCTAATGCACTCATTAAAGGCTTCAGTAAGACAATCAAGGTTTCTTTGGCCCTGCAGCAAAACCTCAGTGTTGTTTTTCTTTGTTTTTTTTTTTCTAGTCTTTGATACGCACATTAGCTATTTAGTACGTTATATCTAACAGCTATCAAGCCGCTCGTAAGAGTTGGTATCACCAGCTCGACGTCAGTGGACTGAACGTCCAAATGTAGTTTTGGGGTGTTACATATGGGAAAAGAGGTATACCCCTATAGACGCTTTGCAGCAGCTGTGCATGGGCGCCGCCATAACTGACCTTCAGTTTTGTTTCCCCTTATTGCGTTTACTTCACTTCATTATTACCATAGCAGGCCAGGTTATTGCCATCTTAGATTTTATTCTGTCTTTCTCCCCAGCATTGGCTTTTGTGGAGGCTCCTCCATACCAATTTCAGTGGCTCAGTATCTCGGTAAAACAAGAGAAGGTCAGCAATGGCGGCTGTATTCTGGCGCGTGTGTAAAGCGTCTATACACCCCCTATTTTTAAGAGTGTACCTTTACATGTCTGCGGGATCCGTTGGCCGCCATTTCCTCATTGAAAATACTCCAAAAATTGCTTCTAACTTCCGAATCAGTTTACGGCAAGTTCTACAACTTTGGCATCTAGTTCCGACCGCTATAGCGCTATGTATTCTGGCGGATTCTGGACGTTCGTGGGTACGTAGTTTATCTATACGTATATGGCGAGAAAAAACACTGTTCTATTTTTATCCACAGATCCCGTATACTTCACAACTTTGCTATAGTCTGTAGAAGGTTATGAGAAGCAGAGTCTAGCCCCTCCAACTAAGCTCTTTGGTCGCGATGATTGGGGGTTGCCTCCTCTCAACTAGCGCCCTCTTCAGCATTCGCTCTGTTAGTGTGGAAAGAGTGGATTGCTTTGCTGGAGGAGCCTCTTCTGCTTTCCTTAACCCGCAACAGAATACTGGCGAGGAGGTCAAACTCTAAGGGTCGTTTTGTTCAGTTTGGTTTCCACGGATCTCGATGTTTACCGAACACAGGGTCCGTGAACTGGGTTCTTGACGTCATCTTCATCGACTCAGCTGAACGCATAAACGTTTGCAAGTACGGCTTTTGGGCGCCGCCATCTTGCTCCTGGTGTGGGTAGATCGTCTGACAGTCAAGTATTGCTGAGGCCGTGGGTACGCCCCAGCAATGCTTGAC
The DNA here is from genome assembly GCA_013358835.2 of Ixodes persulcatus. Classification (NCBI taxonomy): domain Eukaryota; kingdom Metazoa; phylum Arthropoda; class Arachnida; order Ixodida; family Ixodidae; genus Ixodes; species Ixodes persulcatus. Next base: position 121,205 of record JABSTQ010002724.1, read on the forward strand.
TATCAGACGATCCACACCAGCATCAAGATGGCGGCGCCTAGAGGCCAAAGTTGCAACTCTTTGAAGTCACGTCACCACGGTGGCGCTGCTGTGAGCACTGCGCATGCGCACACCTGGTGTGGCCAAACGAGGGTTCCTTTGTAAACACTGTGTTGCCGTATAGACAACCTGCAATGCTGTTTGGTTTGGCGCTATCTAGCGACTGAAGCGAGAAATATTTGGTATACCTGGAAGTGGCGGCTGCATTGTCCAAACGTGAGCTATTGTATACAATCGTGGCGCCGATTTGCCTAGTGTCTGAAGCAAGAAATATTGGATAGACCTAATGCCTTTGAATAAAAAAAAAGGTAGCGCCATCTTCTCTCTCCTCCTCTGACGCGCACATCTTTTATCTTTATGCTTTGCTTTTTTACACCCGCGCGTCGACTGTAGCGCCGCCTGCTTTGGCCCAAGATAGCAGACGGCCTTCCTATACTTGAGTCAGAGCGCAGTCAAAGGCTGAAAGACACGCAAATACACACGCGCAGGCTAAAAGCGCACTGTCACGTTCTACCAGCCTCGAAGGATGTGCTCAAAGAAAGACGATTAAAGCCGTGACGTTGCACAGTCGGCGTTATTTGATTGGCGACATGAGCTCATAGCATGCACTGCACTCCGACAGCATAGGCATTCCTTCTCCCTCCTCCTCTGACGCGCACATCTTTTATCTTTATGTTTGGCTTTTTTACACCCGCGCGTCGACTGTAGCGCCGCCTGCTTTGGCCCAAGATAGCAGACGGCCTTCCTATACTTGAGTCAGAGCGCAGTCAAAGGCTGAAAGACACGCAAATACACACGCGCAGGCTAAAAGCGCACTGTCACGTTCTACCAGCCTCGAAGGATGTGCTCAAAGAAAGACGATTAAAGCCGTGACGTTGCACAGTCGGCGTTATTTGATTGGCGACATGAGCTCATAGCATGCACTGCACTCCGACAGCATAGGCATTCCTTCTCCCTCCTCCTCTGACGCGCACACCTTTTATCTTTATGTTTGGCTTTTTTACACCCGCGCGTCGACGGTAGCGCCGCCTGGATTGGCCCAAGATAGCAGGCGGCATTTTTCAAAGGATGGCGCTACTTTTCCGTATAAAGGGGCTTTAGGTAGACCAGGAAGCCGTGATTCCATAACTTGCCAGTATACGGCGGAAGCTGCGGCCCTGGCGCGCCAATCAGAACGTGACTACGTATCACCGGAATGCGCTTTTACTGCGAAGTAGTATCAAGCTTTTCGCTGCGTCATGCTCCAATATGTGTGCGTTGCTCTCGTATACGTAGCGCACATGGAAGCCGTCAGCACGCGATGTGGGGCTTATCGTTCACCCTTTGCCAAGTTACAACGAGACAGGGTATTAGCTTTCGGTGGCGCCCTCGTTTGGTTACCTTTCGTGATGTCATTACTTTGTGAACAAAAAGTTCCATGGTGTTTGTAATGAGCAGGTGGAAGCCTGAAATCATAGCGCTCTCAAAGCAACACTGCCAACAGCGTCAAAATTGAAGTTCTTACATTCCTCTTATTTCCATCAATGAGACATCCTTTGCTGATGTCATAGTCAGCATTCGGCCAATTGTGATGGGCCGACCACAGTGACGCTTTCAATCGCTCACGTCGCCAATAACCGTGGGCTCTCACTTAGCCGGCGCCGCCTGGCTGTTGCCGGCTGGCTGCATAGGACAACGATTAAAGTATGCACGAGCGCTGCGTTAATATTCGGCTGGGTCTGGCGTTGGTGCTTCTCTGATCGAACACGAGCTACGTCAGCCTAGAGCTGCGTCAGAAACACGAACAAACAATTCATGGTGTTGTTGTCGCCATGGCTATAGTTCTCAACTTAGCCGCTAAAGTCGCGACGGTTGACGATCCCCTGCCCAAGTGCGCTGTTGCCACGGGAGCCTGTGACGCAAGTCTTCGAGTAAAAAAGAGGTATTAATATAAACAACAGGACAAAGGGCCGCCTTTGTGGGGGAAATTCCTGCCGGCTCCCAGGGCAGAAACCTCGCTCTGTAATGTTTATCTCACGCTAATTGAGCGCAGCGAAAGTACAGGGCGGGAAGGAAGCGAAATGGATGCTAAAGCGCGGCTCACGGCGTTTCTTTTTTCCCCGCCGCCAAAGGAAACTGACGCGTCACGCGTGACGTCATGCGGTACGTCATCGGTGTGTAAATGTCCGAGAGCATCGTCTACAAAGGAAAGTGAGCGCGCATATTTTTATAACATTTTCCTTATTCATGCTCACGACCTGTGGCCCGTTCGTGAGCGCTACGAGAAAATGAGCGTTCTTTGGTCACAGACGTCAGTATAGGAGGTATTCACTTATATTCACTGGGCGCCATGTTTGAGCGCTGTGTTCGCAGCTCGTGCTCAGCACGAGCCCCCCCTTATCTTCTATACTTCATCTCACCTTAGCATGGACTAACCGCGAATGCTGTGCAAGCGCGAGCGGCTAACCTTGACTGCCTTGACTGGAGCACTCGCTGCACGAGCGCTCGTGCAGCCGCCGAGGCTTCGTTCGAAGCAACAAGCTCGCGCTTTTAGCACGCGCGGCTAACAATAGTTCATACTAAGGTGAGACGAAGTATAAGAACAAGTATCTCGATGGTGTGGAAGACACGTTGCGAAAGCGTTGTGGAAGCTCATCGCAAGCTCGTGCTCGGCAGCAACGGACTCAACTATATGGTCACCACTGTACGCCATATTCGAGGGTGCTGTTTAGAGGCCATGCTCAAAACGAGCTCACGTTAATAGGCTGTTAAGACCGGCATTCTTGATGGTATGGAAGGCACGCTGCAACGTAACTGTGGCAGCTCGACATCTGCACGCTGTGAGCAGTCGCGCACACAGCTATGGCCGCCAGTGAATAGTCCCTATTAGCGATGTGCGCGGCCAAAAGCGTCGCTGTGGTCAGCTTTCCACGATTGGCCAAACCGTGGGCATATGAGCACTGTCAGATTGTCAACTTTGACGGTGTTAGTTTCGGATTGCGATCTCTCCTAGCTTCTACTGTGCTTTTTAAACGCACCATCGAACTCGTCGTCGCACCCGATGGTAAGTAGCCAGAATAACAACTGGTGACGTCACGGTGAGGCAAATCCCAGTCGTGACGTCACGGAGGGAAACCATAAGAGGGCGCCACCGAAACATCGCGGCGCTAATAGGGAGTATTCACTGACAGACATAGCTGTGTGCGTGACTGCTGAGCGCGTACTGACAGCGAGCTTCCACAGTTCTTTTCACCGTGCATTCTGCACCATCAAGAATGCCGATCTTAGCAGCCTATGCGGAGTGCAAGTTCGTCTGCTTCTTGCGCAGTGGTTGCGGTGACGTCAGAACGACGAGCTCTGATTGGCTCCACTTGGAAGGATAGTGGGTAGACCTCAATGCTAGCTGCCTTGAAGTCTACCCACTCTCCTTCCAATCGGAGCCAAGCAGAGCTTGGCGTTGTGACGTCACCGCAACCTCTGCGCAAGACGCAGACGAACTTGTGCTCCGGATTAATTTAAGCTCGTTCTGAGCATGAGCTCTAAAAATCGCCCTCAAATTGGGCGTCCAATGAATACTCCCTATAAGAGAGTTTACTCAATAACGAAGCCTTGTTTAATCAACGACTGTTCGAAGTCTTTTTCTTTTTATTTTTTCATAACTAAAAGCTTACGGCAAACTTTCTGTTGTTGTTTTCTACAGATAAATGCAAACTGTATATTTTTAGAGATATATTTTCATAAAAATTAGAACCAGAACTAACTGCATGGCACACAGCTGTTAAAATTGCAAATTCCGAACCTCCTGAATATGTACCCTGCTTTGACCTATGTAATCGAAAATATATTCTCTCTGCTGACGTTCAGAAAACAATCAAAATATATTTCCTTCGTCTCTTGTAGTTGTCGGTGCTTTTGTAATTGTTACTGTTGTTACTTTTTATTTGTATTTCCTACGTATGCTGTTGTATTTGTAGTTATCGTTTTTCTATATATCTGGGATACATGTCCTCATTTTGTGTTGCTTTATTTTTTTGATGCCCCGGAAAAAGCAGCAGGTGAGGATGAGGGGGCACATAAATAAAAACCAAAACACAGTTCAAGTTAATAATCACATTCGTCGAGAAATGCCATCCACATTAATAGCCAAAGAGATGCAACTTACTCAAGCCCCCTTTTGAACACCAACAAATCTGAAATACGTCAACATGATTCGACAGGTCATCCGAGCAATTCTGGATTCTTACTAATGGTGACAATTATGCTTGAATAGATGGGTAAATATATACACGGACATCTAGAAACACGCCCGACTGCAAGTGCAGTCTGGCGCTAGGGGCCGAATCAAACAAATTCTGCTGTCGCTTTTTTTTTCTTTCTTTTTGCCTCAAGAACCAAAGAAATACGGTATTATCTACAATTCAGAAAATAAAAAAAAAAAAGTTTTAGTTACCCTTTCCGATAACAGTACGAGATAGCGACAGAACGCATGCACAGAGATTTGTATCGGTTATTGCTATCGGGAGGCAAAAACAATCCTACTTAAAATCTAATATTTTCAATAACCCATCGTTTCACCGTTATGGTTAATTTTGAGGGGACAAATATTTGTTCCAACAAAAGTGAAGATAACGCAGCGTGATACATAGCAGTGTAATTTTATTTAAAAAAAATAGTTCCTAAGCACTACATGGTTGCGTTTTTTAAATAACAATAATGATATTTTTTTATACATTTATATTTGACATTATTCGGCCCGCGAATGCACGTGAGTGCTTGTATGCAGGGCCTTGTGCCAAGATGCTGCATTTACTTAATTTCAAAGCATGACTGGTAGCATGCAACTAATAAAAGAAACAAGGTAAATGAGATTTAAAAAAAAAAATCTCAGAAATCATAATTAATGTACATGTATACTATAAGCTCGACTGGAGACACCATTTTGTTAACTCATATTTTACTCGCTTCAATGAATCTAAGTGGTGAAATAATCCTGGTGGTTCTAGAGGAGTCAGAACGATATCATACGTTCAAAATGTTGTGGTTAACTATACGTGTCCACGAAGCATCCATAAAATTGCTGCGAACAAAACTTCTAGCATTTTCGCTACACTGCGTTCAAGCTATAGATTTGTGTGTAAACGCTTGCGGCTGCTCTCTATTCTGACGCTAGCACGTGAAACTGTGAACGTAGATTTAGGAAGTTAAACTTGTAAAGATAAAAATATATTAGCCCGGGGAGGACGAAAAAGCATGAAAATAACCAGAGATGCAGTCGGCGCATTCGGGATGGGATGAGTTGGATATTTTCAGCAATTGGAAAACCTGCTTAAAACTATTTCCTGAAAGGAAGCAATAAAAGCCAGAACAACTTCTAAACTAAGTCTAAAAAAAATGAAAGGAAGCTATTATTTGGAAATTGGAGTAGAGACGAAGTTAATCTAAGTGGCACAAATACACTGCATGAGAATGAAGCTAAATATTTATACTGGGAGGGTCAATGGAAAAGTTATCGGAATGACCGGTTTTAGCAGTAGTTCCACGCTAGATAAAGTTTCGAAGTTAGATAAAGCTAAGATAAAATTAAATAAAGTTTCGAGTTTCTATTAAAAATAATAATTCGCAGTATATTTCTCGTTTATAAGAAACTTTTACGTTTACAGTTGCAGCAATTAATGCGAGCGCAGTAAATATTATTTTTGTTTTCTTCTCTTGAATTCCTTTTTTTAAAACGATAAGCAGAATGGGTGGCAATATGTATTTATTCTTAATTTTTAAGACGTCACTTTTGACTAGTACATGGCATGGAAGCTCAGCAAGATAACACCAAAACTGAAAATCGGAGACGCTAAGTCAGTGCGCAATTATAGGCCCATCGCGTTAACATCAACATCGTACGAAATTCTAGAGCGCGTCCGACAGTTTCTGTCATCAAATAACATCCTCAGCCAGTACACAACACGGCTTCCGTAAGGAGCTGTCAACGGTCACGCAGCTAGCATAAACCATACATCACTTTTCTGAGATAGTGGATAGAAAGAGACAATTAATTTATTATATTTTGAGACTTTAAGACGACATTCAATTCAATTTATTTCAATTCAATTCAATGTTTATTTAATCTTTTTTTTTTTTTAAATGGTGCAGGCTGGGGGAAAAATCTGCATGGACAGCTTGACGGGTTCCCAGCACCACAAAAGTTTCAGCAGCAGCGGTAATGCGAGTACACACGCAGGTTATACTAATTATGCATATTAGAGAGAGAAAAAAAGGTTAAACAGTATTAACTAATAAAAAACACTAAATTAAAAATTAAAATAGAGGGAAGTACCATACGAATGTAACTCTAGCATAACTATTTCACTCGTAACACTAAAAATAGGACCGTAATAATTTGGGTGAAAGAGTTGTTAAATCTATGTGGTTTAAGGTTAGGCAATTTAGTAACTTTGGGAGGGTCATTTTGAAGTTTTCAATGAACCAGGGCTCAGAATTACGAGTTGAATAAATTGACAAGGTTAACCATAGAAAACTCTTAATTAAATTGCTTCCTATCTTGGGAGATAATAAAATTGTTCGATGGAGTGAGGCCTTCTTAACTAATCGTCGGCAGGTTGTCGGTATGGAAGGAGTAAGTTCTAACGAATGTGACGTTAACTCTGAAGTCCCACAGGGTTCGTTTTAAGTCCTTTGCTGTTCTTGATTTCTGTTAATGATCTCATTGAAGACTCCCCCGTCAAAGCCAGATTATTTGCGGACGATTGTGCTATCTATATTGAAGTTAAATCTGCTAATGATCAAATCACCTGCTAATGATTTCATCATTATCAATTTGCTAATGATGAAATTATACTAAACTAATATTTGTCTAAATGTCAACGAATGGTGTGTTAAGTGCAAAAATGTCATTAAACCTGGATAAGACAGTATTTGTATGGCGATCACTCACAAACGACAGCCGCTAGAGTAGGGGTATACGATACAGGGAAAAACATTTAGCCGAGTATCAGAGTACAGATACATTGGTCTTACTATAGCTTCAAATCTAAGTTGGACCCCAAACGTTAACAACATAGTCGCAAAAGCTAATAAAAGACTCGGCTACATTAGACGCTCTCTTAAACTTGCTTCGTCAGTAACCAAGATCATGGCATACAATATGTTAATACGGCCTTTACTAGAATACGCGTGTGAAGTCTGGGACCCGCATCTAAATATCTAGTTTCAAATTTGGAGCAGGCCGGTGCAACGGCGTACGTTACGATTTATCTACTCTAGTTATAGAAGGCTTGACTCTGTGCCACCTCTTTGGGGAAGAGCGGATCTGCCCCTCCTTACCATAAGAAGGAAGAATAAACGTCATAATATTTTTTACCACATAATAAATAACCTCGTCCTTGTAAATAAACAACGGTATATAAATAAAGCGTGTCGCCTATCACCCGCAATAAGCATACTAGATATGTGGAAGGGCGAAAGTTCTCAAATGATTGTTTTAATTATTCATTTTTCTTGCAAACAGAGCGATAATGGAACGAGCTTCCAGCACATGTCGTGACTGCTAGAGGTCGGGATGAATTTAGTTTCCTTTTCTCGGACATTTCTTCCAGCAGTACCTAGACCGATTCACTGCTGTATTGTACTTTTGTACTGATGCGCGCATTTTGTGCGCACGATTTCATGTGATTGTGTAATACCCCTTCTATCTTGGTCCTGTACAGGACCGATAATATTCCAAATAAATCAATATATAAATAAATACTGCTCGCCCCGTTGAGACTGCAACGGGAGTTCACACACACAAACTAGAATTTAAATAAAATTCCCATCACACAAATATGTGTCCAAAATCTGCCACCGCACCAAAGAAAGTCCAAAAGTTTAAAGGGGCCCTGCAATCATATTTAAGCGTCTACCTTTTTTGCGGTTTCCACATGTCTTGGGGTTCGGGCAAGCCAACGGGCACGGAGAGAGTAACTGAATATCAGTGCGTCATATTTTAACCGGACGACGCGGAAACCTCCTCCACCTACGGGGGCGACCCGTGGTGCCGAAAGCCCGCGATATGTGAAGTCCTTGGTCCTGGGCTTACTACTGGTCAGAGCCTCTAAAAGCTTTTTTCAGTCGAAATACAAAATACAGGTGGCGCGAACCGTTTAGTTATTTATGAAAGTAGTTTTTGTTCTGTATTTTAGATCAGAAAAGAAACAAATGCAGCTTATAAAGTGCGGAAACAAGAAATGACCCGTCGACATACCCGCCACCAAGCGGTGGAAAAGGCGGTGCATAGCAGAAAGGGGTAGTGAGATCAGGCACCGACGAGCGGCGAGCGAAGAAAGGTCCCGGATGTACGCGGCGGCGCTGCGGTCATATACGGGCTCGAAGATCCGACCGATTCCGAACGTTCCGAAGGCCTTCGGCGAGCAGGTTTGGTTTGTGGTCTGGCCGTTTGGTGGTATGGCAGCGTGAAGTGGCTCCCGTTCTGAACTGACCTTTACCCCGTGTTTGCTGTCGTCTGTGGCCAATGAAGTGCCATGCCGAATTAGTTTTTAATCGCGCAGCAAATGCAATGCGAGCCGCCCTGGCCGCCCGCTTCATTGAGCCTATCCAGCACATGCTTTAGTGGCGCCCTCTCGAGCCGTCGACACGGAGAGCGGCAGCCGTGAGCACTCGCTGAGCTCACTACCCCTCCTCTAGTTCATGGCAACTTAAGCCACGACCAACGACGTCATGAAAGAGGTTATTTTTCGCTTATTTTTGTAATTTTAATTTGCCTATAACTTTTAAAATAAAGCGAAATTCGAGAAAAGAAAAGTTTCATTAGGTTTCTACGTTCAGTGCGCTCAGGTTCGGTGTAAATTAAAAACCAGTAAAAAAGCCATTGCAGGGCTCCTTTAATGGCTTGGTGTTGGGGGTCATTAATTAAAGGTGTTCGAATAGGACTAAGGTCTTGGAAATGCGCGTGATGCCTGTTTGCACAATTCAGCAAAATAGCCAATTAAACATATTTTCAGGATGGGTTCCACGTCTGCTGACCTGATCAAAAACGAATAAAAAAACAAGTTGCAAAATTTTACCAGCCCCCACAAAGGTGCAAATAATCTTGAGCGTCTATTTGTGACCGATGATGAAGCCTTGTTGCCCTAGAAACAAAACAACAGTCAGAACGGTGAAAACATTCTGAGTCTTCATCGTCAAAAGAAACCAGGTCTGTAAAGTTCGTTGGACAGAGTCATGGTTTCGATTACAGAGTCATGGTTTTGGTTTCTAAGTAGTCTAAAAGAGTTCAAGAGAGCTCTATTTGTGCTCTTGCTGTTTACCCAACAAACCCAACAACTCATTTTAATGGAGAAACAATCCTGCTAAGTGACTGGTTTGTAGCTGAATCAGCCGGTACGAGAGAGTTATTATGCCATTTTTGTCAACCAACCAATAAAATTGTAAAAAAAAACATCATTGAGTTGACAAAAATATCATCTCTCATGAAGCCAATCCGGGTTCTATCACAAACGCTGTCATTGCAATGAGAAAAAACGAATATTAAATTAAGATACAATTTGCTGTCATACATTCGCATCATTCGCCTGACATCGTGGCTCTATCAGACTTGAACTTATTTCCACACCTGAAATTATTCCTTTCAGGCCGGGCAGCAATTCTAGCCTGATGTAGAATTAAAAGCTGAAGTTGAGAACTGTTTGGCGGGCCTCTAAAGAGCCTGTCTTCAGTGACGGCATAATCGGATTTAAGCAAAGTGCATTAATGTGAAAAAAGTTATGTTAAAGATTTGAAGAAAAAAAAAAGAATAAAATGTTAGGTGTATATTTTTACATTATTCCGAAAACTTTTGAAATTACATGATCACATATAGTCTCAGTTATAGCTGCATCGTTCAGACTAAGTTTTGCACACAAATAAACACGGCAAACATCGCTAGCTCAAAGCCTAGGACAACAAATACAAAAGCAAAATCCAGCAGACATGATATGATGCAGAGATAAAATTTGGGATTGTTTTGCATTTTATCATTCTCGTGATATTCATAATCACGTTATATCTTTTTCATTTTTTTATTTATATCGTATAACACTTGGGCTAGGTACAACGGGTGTGCTGTATGTTCAGGAAAGCGTCACTGTGAAAGGTGTACGCTGTACAGAAGAGAAGCAATTCACATAAATGTACCCCGGGATGTTGAATTAAACTTTGTTAAGAAAGTGATACCACTTTGTCAAGAAAAAAATTATTGCCGAAACAAAGTGTTAGGTGGACTCACGTCAAATCTAATACTGGTCAAGCCAGAAAACTGCTGCAGTTATCAGGCAAGGCAAATGTTAGATTTGACATAAGTCTGTCTAACATTTGTCTCAACGTGAATTACTTCCTTTTCAAAGTTTAAACTTGAGAAACTTTCTTGAAAACCTTTGATAAAAGCTGCAGCAGAAAACTGATGAAGTTTTCTGGCATGACCAATATTAGATTTGACATTAGTCTCTCTAATATTTGACTCAACGTAGATTACTTTCTTGACAAAGTTTTAACTTGACAAACTTTCTTGGGGAAGCTTTAACTCGGCAAACTTTCTTGGGGAAGTTTTAACTCGACAATCTTTCCTGAAAACGTTTGAAGAAAGATGCAGCAGAAAATTGCTGCAGTTTTCTGGCATGACCAATATTAGATTTGACATTAGTCTCTCTAATATTTGACTCAACGTAGATTACTTTCTTGACAAAGTTTTAACTTGACAAACTTTCTTGGGGAAGTTTTAACTCGGCAAACTTTCTTGGGGAGGTTTTAACTCGACAATCTTTCCTGAAAACGTTTGAAGAAAGATGCAGCAGAAAATTGCTGCAGTTTTCTGGCATGACCAATATTAGATTTGACATTAGTCTCTCTAATATTTGACTCAACGTAGATTACTTTCTTGACAAAGTTTTAACTTGACAAACTTTCTTGTGGAAGTTTTAACTCGGCAAACGTTCTTGGGGAAGTTTTAACTCGACAATCTTTCCTGAAAACGTTTGAAGAAAGATGCAGCAGAAAATTGCTGCAGTTTTCTGGCATGACCAATATTAGATTTGACATTAGTCTCTCTAATATTTGACTCAACGTAGATTACTTTCTTGACAAAGTTTTAACTTGACAAACTTTCTTGGGGAAGTTTTAACTCGTCAAACTTTCTTGGGGAAGTTTTAACTCGACAATCTTTCCTGAAAACGTTTGAAGAAAGATGCAGCAGGAAATTGCTGCAGTTTTCTGGCATGACCAATATTAGATTTGACATTAGTCTCTCTAATATTTGACTCAACGTAGATTACTTTCTTGACAAAGTTTTAACTTGACAAACTTTCTTGGGGAAGTTTTAACTCGGCCAACTTTCTTGGGGAAGTTTTAACTCGACAATCTTTCCTGAAAACGTTTGAAGAAAGATGCAGCAGAAAATTGCTGCAGTTTTCTGGCATGACCAATATTAGATTTGACATTAGTCTCTCTGATATTTGACTCAACGTAGATTACTTTCTTGACAAAGTTTTAACTTGACAAACTTTCTTGAGGAAGTTTTAACTCGGCAAACTTTCTTGGGGAAGTTTTAACTCGACAATCTTTCCTGAAAACGTTTGAAGAAAGATGCAGCAGAAAATTGCTGCAGTTTTCTGGCATGACCAATATTAGATTTGACATTAGTCTCTCTAATATTTGACTCAACGTAGATTACTTTCTTGACAAAGTTTTAACTTGACAAACTTTCTTGGGGAAGTTTTAACTCAGCAAACTTTCTTGGGGAAGTTTTAACTCGACAATCTTTCCTGAAAACGTTTGAAGAAAGATGCAGCAGAAAATTGCTGCAGTTTTCTGGCATGACCAATATTAGATTTGACATTAGTCTCTCTAATATTTGACTCAACGTAGATTACTTTCTTGACAAAGTTTTAACTTGACAAACTTTCTTGGGGAAGTTTTAACTCGGCAAACTTTCTTGGGGAAGTTTTAACTCGACAATATTTCCTGAAAACGTTTGAAGAAAGATGCAGCAGAAAATTGCTGCAGTTTTCTGGCATGACCAATATTAGATTTGACATTAGTCTCTCTAATATTTGACTCAACGTAGATTACTTTCTTGACAAAGTTTTAACTTGACAAACTTTCTTGGGGAAGTTTTAACTCGGCAAACTTTCTTGGGGAAGTTTTAACTCGACAATCTTTCCTGAAAACGTTTGAAGAAAGATGCAGCAGAAAATTGCTGCAGTTTTCTGGCATGACCAATATTAGATTTGACATTAGTCTCTCTAATATTTGACTCAACGTAGATTACTTTCTTGACAAAGTTTTAACTTGACAAACTTTCTTGGGGAAGTTTTAACTCGGCCAACTTTCTTGGGGAAGTTTTAACTCGACAATCTTTCCTGAAAACGTTTGAAGAAAGATGCAGCAGAAAATTGCTGCAGTTTTCTGGCATGACCAATATTAGATTTGACATTAGTCTCTCTAATATTTGACTCAACGTAGATTACTTTCTTGACAAAGTTTTAACTTGACAAACTTTCTTGGGGAAGTTTTAACTCGGCAAACTTTCTTGGGGAAGTTTTAATTCGACAATCTTTCCTGAAAACATTTGAAGAAAGATGCAGCAGAAAATTGCTGCAGTTTTCTGGCATGACCAATATTAGATTTGACATTAGTCTCTCTAATATTTGACTCAACGTAGATTACTTTCTTGACAAAGTTTTAATTTGACAAACTTTCTTGGGGAAGTTTTAACTCGGCAAACTTTCTTGGGGAAGTTTTAACTCGACAATCTTTCCTGAAAACGTTTGAAGAAAGATGCAGCAGAAAATTGCTGCAGTTTTCTGGCATGACCAATATTAGATTTGACATTAGTTTGTCTAATTCTCGTGTAAACGTGGATTACATACTTGACAAAGTTTAAACTCGGCAAACTTTCTCGACAAACTTTCTTAAAAACATTCGGAGATAGATGCAGCAGAAAACTGCTGTAGTTTATCGTCACGACCTAGGTGTTTCTAAATTCTATAGTTAATTAAACAGGTCTTATAAACATACTACAAGTATTTTTAATAGATGAACTAAAAATAGCTATATTAGCAAATGTTCCGAAATCGTAGCGATAATGTACCGAACGTATAATGCCTCGGCACAAAACAAAATCAAATGTACAAGACGATTGCAGGGGATAATGCTAGTAATAAAACAATTATACGTGCCTAATCCGGGTATGCCCGTGTATTTGTATTCGAGACGGGGAATTTCTTCATTTTGGCATTCGTCTATAAACGTTCAAAATAAAACGGGTTCAAAAATAAAAGAAAGAAGAACAAGTGTGTCGCAAACGGGATCGCCAATATTCAAAACACAGACGAAGAGAAACACCTTGGCCGATATTTCAGGTCACGAGCGGACGATAATCTCGACAGAATCTGACACACACGGCGAGGTGTACGTACTACAAGGCTGGCACAAACGCTCAAACTCCCAAATCCCCGATGCGTCATTGTTAAACGTGATCTTTTTCAAGACTTCAGCCGAGTACAAAACGAAAACAGTACACTTCCTTCTTGTGTTTTCATCAACTAATTTAACTTGTACGCAAAAAAAAGAAAAGAAAAACAAAAGATTATGTATTGCTAGTTTTAAACAGTATACGAAGGCATTACACAATATTTCGTTCAAGTTTAGAGCGGAGGGAAAAACAAAAGCAAAAAGAACAGAGCAGACAGAGTACAACAACCTCTTTCTCGAGTCGGAAGCTTTTGAAGGAAAGAATAAAAAAATGCATGAAAAAAAAAAGAAAAGTCGGATATAATGGGCACTTGCTTCCGCGTGTACGCGAATTCCATAAACCTACAAAGCGTAAAAAAAAACAAAGCAAAAAAAAATATTTTCACGCTTCGTTTCCCGAATTCTCGTAATTAAAAAAGAGAACAAAGAAGTACTTAGCTTCCTGTGGGCCGTTTAAATCGTTCATGGCTTAAAACAATGAACTGTTAGACATCTCGTGGGATTTAAACGCAAACGCTAATCCAACTGGGTTAAGCCTGAGGAAGTAACCCGATCTCCTTGCGTGCGCTGGAATGATCACGCTGATATGTATACAGCATTATCTCCTTGTTTCTGTCATTCATGTATCTCTAATGGGAAATAAAATTTATTATTGTTATTATTATTATTATTAGTATTATTATTATTATTATTATTATATGCAAATTGGTGAATGTACTTCTGTGGACTGATTGAATCTGTAATTATCTGCATTAATGTTTGTCTTCACTTATTTTGTGTGAATGTGACTTTGTGTCGCTTTTTGTGCCTTTTTACGGCTTGATTTCTCTCCCTTGTTTAGAGTCTTTGTCTCGGTATTTTTCTCGTGTTTCGACAAAGAGGCCACTGACTGTTCTTGAACACGCAATAAACATTATTATTATTATTATTATTACTAACCAACCCGTGGCTACGATGTCACGTCGCTGAGCTGTTACTGCTGTCGGTAGGTGCCAGCGTCGACTTCCTAGATATCCAAAATGACTATAATAACCCCCGGGGAAGGGGAACTAGGGGGACAATAGACAAACACAAATCTCCAGACACAGCTGGGTGACTGGTGTACGACCGAAAAAATCCGCCTGGTCCTGGTATCAAACCAGCTAGGGACCTCTCAATTTCCAGTGAAGCGCTATACCAACTGAGCTCAGTGGAGCAAACGGGTTTTATCCAACTGGCCCTGGTTCGATAGCAGGCCCAGGCGGATTTTTCCGGTCGCACACCAGTCACTTAGCTCTGTTTAAATATTTGTGTTTGTCCTTTGTACCCCTTGTTACCTTTCTCCTGGGATTATTATCGTCATTCTTGTCCAGCTCGCTTGCACCTTTGCATTAAGTGCACCATCATAATATCCAAAATGCAAAGCTAAATCAAAAAACCATCCCAGCTGAGCAACTCAGCTGGGATGATTTTTTGATGAAATCATAAGAAAACAAACAAACAAATTAAGTTAGGATCGAACAATAAGCAACCAATTGTGTAACCATTTTTTTTTCTTTTTCGTGAATGTGGGATAATATTTGTAACTTTCAGCGATGGTGGTACCGCGGTGTGAGAATCACGCTCCCTAGCTCCTGGACGATCGGCATTGAGCAAGATGAAGGTGCTTATACTTACACCTTTCTGATGCAGATAAACAAGGTAGGTCTCAATTACATCGCTCGTATTTCACAAAATTAGAATACTGCTGTTTTACTACAATCATCCAGACGACGACCATTTTGATAGGAACTATAGTGCGGCCTCTATAAACTGTAAAAGTTGCGAATACATAAAAAAAAAAAATTCACGCCAGAAAGCTTTTTTGAGAAATAAGCCAGAAAAGGTCTCGCGCTTCTTATCTGACGCATAAAAAAAATTAAATAAATACACGTTCAGTTGTGACGTGGATTAAGACGGGGACACGTTTACATTTAAAAATACAAGGCACCAAAAAACACGAAAAAAAAACTAAACAAATGTCAGGCGCACGACCGCACGATGATGATGATTGTAAACGCCGATAAGCAAATTTCGGTTTGCGCCGGCTGTCTAGCGTAACGTGAGGGTCGCTCAAATAGAGTGCCTAGAACTTCAGAGTGTTCTCAACTGCTTGATTGGGGGGGGGGGGTCACGTGGTTTATGGCCGCGTCGGGTTGCGTGTTTTCGGTATTTATCTTTCTTCGTATTCGGGGGTTATTTATTGGTGTTTTACTTTTCCCCTCTTTGAATTTTGCGTGTATGTGTCTAATGTCAACGCCGGAGAAATCGGGGTTTATCGGGGTTTATCGGGCTTACGTTGTAATGCGACTCTATAATTACCGAAGAAAATATTACAATTTATGAGTTATAAATTATAATATTTTATCGAGTATAATGCTCGTAAAGATAAGAGAAGGGAATAGGGCAAGAAATGTGATTGCGATAGGAAGGAACAACCTTTAAGGACAGTTCAATGCGACTGCGTTCCGGGTCGACGAGAAAAAAAAAAAAAAGTAGGGTAGAAGATATTTTTCCCCCCATAAAACTGGCGTTGGTTGTCGCGGTTGTTGTTGTTTTTGAATGACAGCCTAAATTTTGGGGTTTTCGGTTTTCACCGATTCAGAAAAAAACGCCTCGGGGATTAATTTTCGGTGTTTATCGGTGTATACCGAAAACAAGGAACTCTATTTATGGGCCGCGTTTGCAACACAAACTGCGAGGAGTGGGACGATAAGGTCACTCCCGAACGTTAATAACCGAATAAACTTACCTTAGTTGTTCTTCCTCAGCAATGGCAGTCGGCAAATAAATTCGAAAACTATGATCATCGTTCATCCCTTCAACTCGGAGCCAGTACAAGTGGCCACGTAGCCTGGTGCCTATCCTATGCCGCCAACGTTAATCATAGTCACGCGCTGGGGTTGGCAAAGTAGAAAAGGCGTGTTGAGCTCCAGGCATTATTAAAATTTGACTATTCTCATCACTGCAGTGGTTGGACATTTATCTACCCGAGTGAACGCCGAGGCATCGATTGTTACGAGCCCAAGTCAAGTGCTCACGCAGTTCTCGTGCCAAATCCATGAGCCGCGCCCGACTGTCGTCAGGCGGGTGGTTTCTATCCCACAATTACGTCATCAAGCCTCGCGAAGGCAAGACTGAAAGAAATAGTCCCCCTCGCAATTTCACCGCAACCAAGAAGCTAGCTTCTGAATCAGTGGCGTTCAATTTGCGAGTATACTTGGTCCAGACCAGTACGCCTCTGTAAAGTTATGAACATTCCAATCCGATATTGTTTTATGACCCCTTTAAGGTATATATATGTAGGTGCATCTTAAATTGGTTCTATGTTATTTTATCAGGACGTTCTCATTTCAAACGCCAAAAGCATCGTTTCTGACTTTGACAATAAAATCTTGTAAGAACTACTTCGCGCAGCGCATGAATGATGCGCAAAACGTCCTTAGGAGGCAAACGCGGGGCTCGAATTGGACAACGAGCGCTGCGTCAGCGATCGGATGCGATTCGTGGCCAATCAGCGAGTACACGAGTCTGAGCCGAACACTGACGCGGCAACTCGTGTCCAATCCGTACCCAGCGTTTGCCTCTTTTTGGTTAGGAGGTTTTGCCCCCTTGGATGGATTGATGGACGGATGGACAGACACTAACGTCTGTACCCTCCATAACGGGCGGTAGCTTGCGCCACCTAGCCTAGAAACCAAGAAAACAACACCAAAAAGTACGATTCCTCCCCTCGCCTTTCTAAGTCAATTTTCTTCCACGTAGTGTGGGATATCGCCAGGATGACCACGCCTGCCCTGCTTTTCCGCCCGCTTTCTTCGTCTTCACGTGACAACGCTGGATGGATGGATGGAAGCTAACGGTTGTACCCTTTATAACGGAAGGTAGCTTGCGCCACCTAGCCTAGAAACAAAACAAAGAAAGAGAAAGAAAAAAAGAACCAAAAGTATGGTTTCCCGTGCACGCTTGCGATTGATACTCCCAGGAGGTGTCCGCCATTAAAGTGCAAATGATCTCCATGGCATGAGTATGGTCCCCCTCTCAAATCTAGACTCTCTACACACAAACGGCGAGAGCGATCCGAGACCTTGAAGATCGCGCGACAGAAAGAAAAATTCGCACACATGCATTCGGAGCGCAAGAACTGGAACAAAAAAAAAATCAAAGGGTAATTTAGAATCCTACCGGTGAATATGGTAAACAAGCAGGATAGCTTATACTCTTATCAGACTGCATTACTCGAAGAAGCGCGCCAAGTTTTACACCTCCGCGGCGAGGTCGACGAAGACTTAATCTTGCAGTGGTGCTTTGACGTATATAACGACCGAATCGTCGAGCAACTTGGCTGTGGATCGAGGGATATGCTCAAAATAAACAAATGAAAGTTTGGCTTTCGATACGCCGTCGTGTGACTTTTGCACCAATTGGCGTGCGCCTGGTGGTGTTGGCATATAACAAAGTCGTGCGTAAAACAATAACTAAAAAAAAAACAAAAAGCGAGGAGCTTTTTTTGATAATTAAACAAAAAAAAATAAGAAAAAGATTTGCTTAGAATGTTTAGCTTACTTGAAAATATGACCTGTTAGCAATTTACTATGTCTAGTTTTCTACTCTAACGTGCCTCTCTCTTTCTCTCTCTCTCTCTATCTCTCTATCTGTCTATATATATATATATATATATATATATATATATATATATATATATATATATATATATATATATATACATATACTATATATATATATATATATATATATATATATATATATATATATATATATATATATATATAATGTGTGTGTGCTCATTTATACGCAGTGCTGGCGCGAAACTGTACGCCATAACAATGAGGCGACAATCAACGCCTCTGCACAAGTGCTCACACTGCTCCAATCTTTAACTGTTCTTTTTTTTTAGCATTTTGCATTTAAAACATTGAAAGGACTTTTTCATTGTTTTATTAATATTTGATGCAAATTTAGTTCCCTTGGCTAGGTAGGTTGTTGATCGTTTTAATCAGTAAAGGAACTAGACTAGTGATATTTGCAATGCTAACGCTTTTGTTCGGGCTTTGGATAAATTGTATAGTTTCGCGCGCACCATAAAGACAATAACCCGTTGTCCAAAAGCAAAAAAAAAAAAAAAATGAATGAATGAATGAAATTTTTATTGGACAAGAGCGTGTTGGTGCGGGTCAAGATTGAAGAAATAATGAACATGACAAAGAGAACACAACCACATCTTTCAACTAGCAACAGTCACATATTGGATTTCCTGCTAGAAAAAAGTTCTTCCAACCTCCCACTACGCCTTTACGAATGAAATCACCGGTCATCGGCTTCTTGACTGCAGCTTTCAGAGACTCTTTGTCCAATTTCAGCGGTACGTCAGTGACCGATCGATGCCGCCGGGACATGGGTCCCCACTGTCTTGCACGCGTCGTTAAACGCCTTCTTCATATTCGATTCTGTCAATGATTGACAGAATGAAGCAACGCATTGCGACGAAAACGGCAGGCACCAAATGTAATGCATCTGTGGAATGAGTCTAAGCTTCCATGAGTGAGTGGAGTGAACTTGTACAGTGTTTCTACGAAAGTGAATCTTGTTCTTCTATTACCCAGGGATTCACTCAAAACCACAACCATTTGTAAAACGAAAAAAAACTTTTTTTTTTTTTTTTTTTTTGCCACGTTTGCATAGGTTCGATTGCCCTTCTAATTAGTTGACCTGAATGAATACCTGATTGGTCTTTTCGAGTGCCCCATGGTGCGGGGGCTTGCGTGCGTGCAGCAAGGTCTTGTTATATTTTCCTACTCTAAGATTAATAAAAAAATAGCACATATGCAGAAACTATTCTTGAACATTCACTTGTCCTCTTCAAGTCATGGCACAGGGGGAGGGGGGCGATGCTATATTCTGATTATCGCGAAAGCGTAATAATAAAACATAGATATTATGTTTTATTATTACGCTTCCCCAATAATAAAAGTTTAGAACTTGAGGAAGGGATTTCCCAAGTTTCGTACGAAAATGTTGCAGGAGTTAATTAGTTTCTGTTACTTTTTTTTTTTTCAACAAAGTATGAAATACATTGTTCTGCAAAACAATTCGGTAAATATATTAACATATGCCTTTAGCGTTCCACGCGGATGTCAAGTTTTTTTGTGTGTGCGTTTTTGTTTTGTGTGCAAAATGCTGAGGGTTTTTTTTTTTTTTTTTTGTTAGGGTTTGGTAAATGCGACAGCGTTTTTTTGGGCATTGCATCAACAATGACGCTTCGAAAGTTCTCACTTCATGGACAACGACCTGCGAAATTATCTCCCAAGGGCATTGTTGCCAGCTCCACGATCGCAGCTTTCGTAATTCCAAGCGGAATAATACTAACAGCCGTCGTGCCTCTTGCTTCGTTTGTTCGCATGTTCAATCGCTTTCCTTCCTTGTCATAATCCGTTTCTCTAAATACTTCCACCGTGCAAAAATATATACGTATACAGATCAGATTAAAAAGGAACCCGAAGCACAAAAAAAGAAATGACTGAGTTAGGAACGGTTTACTTAGTTTTTGGTCTCCTGAATTCAATTATCGCACAACAATAATTTCGGAAGTAAACGTAAACTAATATTATTTTGGAGAAAAAAAAAAAGTACAGTTATTGCCCCTTTGCCGCCGGTTATCTGTCAAAAGCCTCGTGGCGTCATCGCAACCATCTCCGAACCGGCTTAGGAGCAAGCAACGTCGCTGATGGCTACACTTTTGCTAGTTTTCCTCTCTGCCTCGCAAGTGTGTTTCATTAGTCAAAATATTTATTCAATATCACTCATTTTTGTTTACTTGTGTTTTTATATGACCCGCATAATATGTCTCTTCATCATTAATATAATTTGCTCTGCAACCTTCACCGTTATTTTTTTTTTCTTTTGTACTGGATCCTTTCTCATGCAGTACACTTCATAGAAGTGCCTTTGAGGATTACTGACCTAAACCGAGTGAAGTGATCCCTTCCTCTCCCGCGCTCGGCGCGCGACGGCATCAAAACTTCCACACACTACCGAATTTAAAAACTTCCTTACCTTCCTTAAATTCCATTAAAAAAAAATTCCTTTATGAGCAATTTGTCTCATTCATGTCTGCGTTCTTCAACCCAAATGCCTAGTAAAAAATAAAACTGATTAGACGCGAGTTTTTAAAGAGTGCGGAGTTCGTCTGCCAAACTGTCGACACGGGTTCACTAGCCACTGTAGTACAATCGACATTCGCAACAACCTACGCAATCCCATCTTTCTTTCTCCCCTTTTTTATGACAACTTCCCAGTTTAGCAAGATTCATTCATGTGTTCTTCTTTAAATAAAAAGAAAAAAAAAAGACATATCGGCGAGGAGATTAATCTGGAAGCGTTTCGATTTATCCGACTCGTTAGCCACACAGCTCGGCGTTTACAGTTTACCCCACACAAGGCCTGTGCGTTCGATTCTTGACGTCATCTACCTCGATCGAGCACAAGGCACAGATTAGTCGCGAGTGCTGCGTCAGCGTTCAGCTGACAACCGTGTTCTATTGATGTCAAAGAGGCGCAGGCGGACGCCCCTCCCAGAATTCTGTGACGTCAGAGAAACGGCGCTTCCGTACTCAGTGACGTATTAACACCATATTTCTATTCGAGGGCAAAGCCTCTCTTGCTGCTCGTATACTATGCAACAGATTGTAAAGGATTTTTATACGTGCAAAAAAAAACAAAAAAAAACATGGTTCCCAGTTACCGCGCGACAACCTGTAACTTAGAACCCATAACGTATATACAAGTAATTACTAATAAGCGGCTCTTAACTTTATGCGGAGCGCAAGTTCGTCCGCTTCTTGCACAGGGGTTGCGATGATATCAGAACGCCAAGCTCTTATTGGCTGATTGAAAAAAAAATAGTGGGTAGACCTCGAGCATAGCCTCCTCTAGACTCGGAAAGCCTGACAGTTCGACGACGGAGCCGTGCATAGCTAGTGTGCCCGGTCACAGATTTGGAGCGCGAGGATTTGGTAGCACAGAGCATCAAAGAACCATTTCTCGGGGAACCTGGACGTCAGCGCACAGCTTTTGCAGCGGCGAAGACCCGAAACACACTTGTTGGCTCGGGAGAAATGTGTTTCGGCGTCTCGCCGCAGCGGGGCGCCATGTCACGTGGCTTTCCTCTCATCCGTTGTCTGCCGCTCCACCTTTTTCATTTCGGCGGCCGCTTCTCTTGCAGCGAAGCCACCGGTCTTCAAACAATAGACCCCTTTCAAAATACGGTACTCTGTTCGCAGCTGTGAAATCCCTGTACAATGGCGGACTAAAACCTCAACGTCACGGCAGACTAAAAAAAAACACCCATTAAAAAAGGTGATGATCGCAGTGACGTTGCACTTTCGACGCTGTTTGATTGGATGGTCGACTCGTAGTGTTGACCGCGCCCCGACGTTCGCTATCTTATGGAATGACTTGCACGTTCCTCGATGCAGTCGCTCCGCCATTGTGAAGTGGTTCCGACCCTCTAATATTCGGCACGTGATTTTTGAAAGGGGTCTATAGGGTTCCCTATTGTTTGAAGACCGGTGGCTTCGCTGCATTTCCATAGGAGTTGAGCCTTTTTTTTTAATTTTTCCTCAGGTACGTTCGCTCTTTGATAATTTTACAAAAAGAAAATGCACCATCTGTGGACAACACTGCACAAAGTCGTAGCTCGATAGGTTAAGAAATCGAATTTTGCGGTCGATTTAAAGAGCCTGGCCGCTACTTGAGACACCCGGTAGATTAGGCCTACCCCTCCTCCCACCAAAAAAAGTAAAAATAAAATGAATTATTGGGTGGTGGACGCATGCGCGACGATTCTGCAGAAGAGAGCAACTGCGCATGCTCAGAAAGCGTTCCACAGCCCAGTGGACAAAGATGGCAGCGTGTACGTCAGACACTTTTAAGTTCCCATTCAAACCACAGTCGCGCCTTCGCGCCTTTTCCGTTGTAAACACGCGCCGAAGGCTGACCGACAAATCATCCCACATCGGCAGTTTTTCTTTTTCTTTTCCGTCTTCTTTTGTCCAAGGTCAAATATGCGGCCCACTTGGAGAGACCGCATGCACTCAGCGCGCCGAAGTCCAGCCGCGACCACCACTTCCCCGAGTGCTTATGTATCGTAATAGCGGCCGCTTCGCCCACGTCGTCGCACGTGTATATACAAACACACACATATAAGATTCGCGATGAATGGGACGCGGTGAGGCATGAAGTTTGCGCGAGGGGAGGGGGGTCTCTTTTCACTCTTAAAGTTCGACGCTCAAGGAAATGTGGGTCGCGCTCTCGTCCCGCTAGTTAAGCTATAGGCTTAGAGAGTATCGACACCGTAATTTCCGAGGGTCTTGCGGGCGCCGCCCTTTTGATGGGACGCTTCGTGAGCTTTGGGGGTGTACGCTGTCAGGATGCTGGGGCAACATTGTTTTGCTCAGTCGCGGACGACTGTTTCAACGGGGAGTCCTTGGAATAACGTACGCAGTTTTAGCATACATTAATGCTAAATTTAGAGCTTCCTTCACGTTACGCTAACGAGATTTAAAACGGGGTTCCTCTGCCGCTACGCAGAAACACAAGCACCTCGCGCTTGCGACGTTACCAAAACACAGTAAACATTTTTTTTTTAATTTTATGTTGCAGCATTTCAACGAAGTGCTGTAACTGGAGAAGAAAGCATGTTTTTGGTCCAGAGTGACCTTTTTAAACTTGTTTACTTCGGCAAGGAAGGTCTCGTGTACTGACCTCCGCGGGTCGCGAGCAGCAAGTTGCAGGCTATCGCTGCCCGCCTTGCTGGGTCTTCCAAAGCGTTTGTGACGTGCGGCCTCCCGTATGGGAGTGCAATATGTCGTCCCGTATTGAAAATGGCAGTCGCGATGATGCCGCCGCGGTCCTGCAGGAGCCGCCCATTCGCTAACTGTGCTTGTCTTGGCGTTCTAACGACCTTCTCGCGCATCTGGAATAATCCTTGGAGGTACAAAGGCCTTTTTTGCATAAGGACGCAATCTTCCGGCAAATAGCGTACCCAAAAGTAGCGCCCGCAAAGCGAAAAACGCGGTTAGCGTTCGGAGCATGAGCAGTGGCGACAACGCCATTCTTTGCGTACGCAAAGCTTTTGCGTACGCCATTCTAAACCCAGTGGCGTGTACATATATAGGGGTGACGGCGCCCACGGCAAGCGGTTTTCTCGCACCCTTGATAATGATGATGATGATTTTACGTAAGATTCCGCGTTTTCCCGTAACTTAAACTGGCCGTGTCACAGCTCATTCATTCCGTTGTACGCATTGTACTGAACACGCACGCAAGAAAGATATCCCTGAACACAAGCTCCCGTCAAACCACCTCGTAATTCCTGGCCTGGCGCGCATATTTTGCGGGGAAAAAAAAAAAAAAGAAAAGAAAGTTGACATTTAAAACTTGAATTAGTTCGAAATAATTTTGAATCACACAGAAGAGAGAAAACAAAAGACAAAGTTGGCATGTAAAAAAGTTCGATAAATCGCATAGACGTTTAAACGAAGTTATTGACATAACGTTTGCAGAAAAGTGCTCTTTAGGTTTCCGACATTTTATTTGCCACCTAAAACTCTTTGTTTGTTTTTTTTCCCTGAAGCGAGTTGGTCCACAGCGTCATCAGGTCACTTTGCTCCAGTTTCTTCTTTACCTCCACTCAACTGAGCTATCACAAAGTCTGTCGATGCCCTCTGCCTAGACTTGTACACGGTTCTCATCACAGGTAATCAAATCGCTCATAATGGATTACTTTTTTTGTTGTTGTAATTTTGTAATCTATCGGATGCATTTATTATAAAGTAATCAAAAATGCACTTTGTTTAATTAAAAAATAACTAAAATTACTAATAACCGTTACTGTTCTTTACTTCCTTTTCTAATGGCGCCATTATTGTTTCTACGAGTCTCCCACCAAAAACTCCTGGAACCAAGATCTCCGACAGGTGAATAGGGTTTACAAAAATCGGTAGATTAAGAAAACACGGTTCATAATTCAGTGATCCTAACCTCATAATGGACAGTACACAATGGACCCGTTTTTAAACCGGCAGAAAAGTCTCTCGTTTTGAAAATCTGAAGTATATAACCGAAAAAAGGTTAACGGTTACTTTTTTTCAAGTAACGGGCAATTTACTCTTTTATCTCGAGTAATCAAAGTAATCTCATTAAATACTTTTTAACCAAATGGTAATTGAAATTGTGATTCTAATCATTCACTTTTTTTTTTTTTTTTTTTTTAAATACGAGATTGCGCTTTGTCTGATCCTGTAACTCAGGGCGTCCTCCTCGGGGTACTCGATCGCCGGTCCGGCACGCTCCCTCACATGACCCTTAGGGCACACTGTAAAACTCCCTAACTCTTCTGGAGGACGAAAAACTGTTTCCTGCAATTTCAGATGAATCCCCGCGGATGAGCGGCAACCGCGATTTAACCTACCAAGATGGCTGCCACCAGCCACTCCAAGTGCCCTTACTCTTTCGCGTAGCTTATTTATAGTTGCTCTTGTCTGAGTTGGTATTGCTTGTTTGTATAGAATGCCCATATGATAGTACGTCTTATAAGCAAACGCCTGTGTACGTTTTTTGTTTTTTTTTCACAGTAAAATAAAGATGCCGGTAAATGCGCACGAAACAGATATTAAATGAGATAGCATTTTTATGGCCACCAAACTCAAACCGCCAGATCGTGTACGTTTGTCCGTCGCAGCTCGGAGCGAAATTTAGCGTGAAAGCCTCAACTGATGTAAAATTACGCCACCGATTCCGCCTTTAGGAAGAGTGGACCTTTTCCCGAGTAAGCTTCTGCGCGTGCGTGTACATCCCCTTCCCCTGCACTTGCTTCCCGCTGTCGCCATTCTCGCGGGTCGACGTTCCGGCCGTCCCACATATATTCAGGACCTATATCTTTGCACGTATTTCTTCGTTTTTTGGCTATTCTTGCTATAGCACACGCTAGTATGGGGCATAAAAGGCCACGAAGATCAATCACAACGAGCGCGACGCTAACGATGACGTCATGCGCAGGCCTTGTCTACTATACTCGTTTTCACCTCGAGAACCGTATAGTAAAAAAAAAGTCCGGCTCCTCGCGGAGCATCACTAATTTCTCCCCTTTATGTAAAGAATTAAGAAATATGTGAAGGTGCGTCTTAGATTAGATATATGTTATCTTATCGAGACGTGCACGTTTCAAACGGCCGAAAGCATCGCTTTTTCCACCGACGACCAAATCTTGTATGTAAGAACTACTTCGCGCGGCGTATGAACAATGCGCAAAACTTCCTTTTTTTCTTCGTCTGCTTCTTGCATAGGGGTTGCGGTGACGTCGGAACACCGAGCTCTGATTTGCTCCGATTGGAAGGATGGGGGGTAGACCTCAAGGCAGCTAGCATCGAGGTCTACCCACCATCTTTCCAATCAATCAGCCAATCAGAGCTCGGCGTTCTGACGTCACTGCAACCGCTGCGCAGGAGGTAGGCGAACTTGCGCTCCACATTGGCTCGACGGACGTCTGAAAAGGTGCAGAGGATCCCAAAATGCTATCGCGGTAGATCTCCTTTGGCAGCATCCAGGAAAAAGACATAGTTATTAAAGCGTATAGAATGCTTTTTTAACGAACTGCCTCCCCCCCCTTAAAAAACAAAAAAAAAATTCCAAAATTTTGTTTCACCGTGCGTCCGTCTGTCCGTCCATTTCCCCGCTAAATTTAGGTCGGATTTTGACGTCACGTGGCCTAGACACCAACACAGTTTCCACGCTAAATTTAGAGGGCAAATTGAAGGCACGTGACCTGACGTTACGTGACCGTCAGTTTCCCATCTAAATTTAGCGGGGAAAAATAGATGTCACGGGACCTATTCGCCTATTTCGTGTCCCCGCTGAATTTAGTGGGAATGTTGACATCACGTGACCTAGACGCCAGATCAGATTCCCGCTAGATTTGGCGGGGAAATCGGTACAAAAGCCTAGGTTCTACTCCACTCCCCGAAATGCCTGTGGAATGTTTTTTAAACAGAAATTTAGACGATCGTACCTCAAATACTGCATTTCATGCATTATGCAGGACTTTGGATCAGAGTGTCGATGCAGGCGAGTTGGTTCATGAAACTAAAAACAGCGCACAAATAACAAGGAGGAGGAAGGTAGACGGTACAAGTGCTGGGCTTCAACTGAATATTTAATAAAAGGAAAAAAAAACATCGAACCAACAATCCACATCACCATTGCGTCGACTCGTGCTTAAGACAAGACACCTCCTCTCTATTCATTAATTGATTCCTTTGTTTATTTTTGGTACTCAAAACACCTTGACGCCTTGATAATGATGCGCAACAGATTGATCACAGGTTAGTTACAAACGCCACAAAGGTTCGATTAAAAACATCAATATCTGCTACGCCGAGGGTAATGCAGAAGTGTTGAACGCGGGTCATGGAACTGGTTGGGACGATTTGATTAACATAGAAAGTCGGAGAAAGCCGCAAATTTTGGTATGTAAACATGACGGATGTTGCGGAAGACGCAACATGCGTCAACATTTTCAACCTACCAAAATTTCGCCGAACGAAATCTTGAGCTCGATCCTGAAGCCCAAGCTATCGCCGGACTTCGCTTCTTCTTAGACTGGTCTGTATTACCGAGTCCTAAAAACTGGTCCCTCGATGTCCGCCTGATAACGTCATAGAAGTTCCATGCTGTCGCCTGCCCCGATCCTGGCGGTGTCACAACAGCGGTGGTGTATGTGGCAGACGCCAGTTCTGCCGCAGGTCTTTATCCAGCTTGACAGTCCACGGAAGCTTCGGCAGCCAGGTGTTGGGACGCCGCGACGACAGCGACACTCACGTTGACTCGTACTTTTTGCCAAGGCTTCTATGCTCCAACCGTCGGGATAGCGACATCCGACGGCACGAGACTCCGGCTTTTCTGACGTCATTTGATGCCACTTCAAGACCACCTTCGGTGCGTGGGTGGAATAGGATGTTAAATGCACCGTGCAGTCGGATACGCGTTCAAGCAACACCACCCAGACAGAAGGCCTCCGCACGGTCTCCTCTCCCTCTATGAAACGTCATCAGAGTCGGATCGAGCTAGCTCGGCTATTGGGCCCGAGTCTGACCTTCGACGCGCTGATTGGACACGAGCCCCGGCCGAACACTGACGCAGCACTCGTGCCCAATCTCACGCCTCGATTGATCTGACTGTGATGACGCTTGCGGAGGCTTCTGTCTACTGCAGAACCCAGGGATCCTGGATTCAATCTCCACCCCCGCCTCTTTCTATCTGGATGAGCATCGTACCGGCATGCGGTCGTGTGTCATTACTGCGTGGTGCACGTTAAAGACCCCAGGCTAGCGGTTGTACTGCACTGGCTAAATGGCTCATCTACAGCGAGTGACTCGACGCAACTTTGAAATGGCTGACCAACTACACGCTGTCTAAATATCCACACAACCCCAATTATTATTATTGCCTTCTGGCTAGGTGGTGTTTGTTCAAGGCACCATACTTC
This sequence comes from Ixodes persulcatus, assembly GCA_013358835.2. Classification (NCBI taxonomy): domain Eukaryota; kingdom Metazoa; phylum Arthropoda; class Arachnida; order Ixodida; family Ixodidae; genus Ixodes; species Ixodes persulcatus. The sequence continues at coordinate 149,319 of JABSTQ010002724.1, forward strand.
TGCGTTTGTTCGTTTGTTCTGCGCACGATAGTGATCAACTGACAGCCTCAAGGGCCTTGGGAGAGCACGATTTCGGCCGGGGGTTCGTGCGGCAAAGGAGCGGTCGATTCCAGAGCTGTCGCTCGTGCTTCTGGTCAAGTTTAGGGATATGTCGCGAAGCTACCGAGGAACAACATGTTCAGTTGGGATAGCTCTAAGTTCACGACTAAATAGAAGCGCCGAAGAACAGGGACAAAGTGAAGAAGAACGACAACACGGAGCGCTGTTGTCGTTCTTTTTCACTTTGTCCCTGCCCTTCGGCGCCTTTATCCAGCCCGACTTACCGAGCGCCTAGTTCAACCAAGTTTCGACTTTGTGGAACCTTCGGTTCAAATTTAAAAACAAAAAGTTCGACAGAACGGCGACTATTGTGCGCAAAGCGTAAATTAAAAACGAAATGTCGCCACCTGCCGGAAAGGATCTACAGGAATGTTGTCAAACTGACTAAATCATTAAAAGTTTATACATATAAACTCTTAAACACGTAAAAAAAAATGTATGTATGCTTGCTTTTTTATGTGAATAGTGGTAATTATTGCCTCGGTTCATCCGCTGTTTAAAAATAATTTTCATGCGAATTTTCGCTCTACCAGATTTTTTTTTTCATTTGTTTACAACGTAATGTTTCAACCTTTTCTCGGATAGAGGCGCATTATAAGTGACGCCACTACGGATCTCGACATCTGTACATCAGCCTCCGAGTTCCGCCACCTGTTGAGTAATTCGCTCTTTACTAACGCATTAATATTCTCGTGCTTTGTATTATATTTGTATTAGAGTGTCTTTAGTGTGATCCTGTATATATTTGTTTTTTATGGCGTTTTTTGGAACTGCATTAATTTAAAAGCCATTGTAATTATTTCGGCCACTTTAAAAATTATTATTATTATTGTTATTAATATCATTATTATCGGACTGTGTTTTCTACTTGGTGTGCAGTAGTGTATGTGTGCATGTATTGTTGATGTATTCGCTGTGTTTTTGTATTGGTGTTTTCCGTGTATACATAACTGACCGCACATTGTTCCTGGGCTCTTAGTAATATTTATTCTTGATTGTGTAAAATTAAAAAAAAAAACTATTTCTGCACCTTTTTTGTTTTACACATTTTTATGTTTTCTTTTTTTCTTTTTTTGTGGGAATCGGGCAATACTGCTTAGGAGTTCAAACTTCGTCGAATGTTGCCTAAAGTTCGAAGGTTCACCGAATGAGTCAAACCACATGCTCGACAGAAGTTCACGACATCCCTATAAGTCTCGTTTGTTACGCGCGGTGCTGAACACCATGGGTTTTCCACGGTCTTGAGTTTGAGTATCGAGAGAAGGCTTATTCACCGAGCTGAATATGTAACAGAAAGGAACGGAACCAGTTGAGTGACGAAAATTGGGGAAATATACTCGTGAGTGTGTCCATTTTACGAAAGGTGAACTGAAGCGAGTCGTTTCAATGTATCTTGTTTCTTTATATGATCTCATTGACGTGCATGATAGTAACTAAAAATGCGGGTGTTGACTATAGTGTTAAATTGTTTAGTTTTACTTTCTTTTATTTTTAACGAAGTAGCTTCACAAGGGTGCCGAAAATAGGTAAATTATAGCCTCAATAAAATATGAGTTCGGGAAGCCGCCGAATGTATGCTTATAAAACTATTGCCGAAAACCACCCGTCGATTCTGAAGAAATCAAAACTGAAAACGCGGAACCCTTGAATTGCGTGTGCTTAACCCAGTAGGCTTTCGAGCTGTTTGTTAGCGCAAGGAAAAAATAAACATTGATCGATCATTGATTGATACTATTGACACTGATTAAAATACAGCCCATTTGTTTTTATGTTGTTGTCCTATATTCGAACGAAAACGTTCGTTCAACTGTATGTCTGCGAAATAATGCACAACCACCACATTAGAGCACGCTCTACTTCTACATAGACTTGCACACAAAAACGTAACATTGTATTTTTTTAATGTTGTTTTGTTATCGCGCTATTATTTTTATTCTTACTGCTGTATCCGCTGATTCAAAACTAAAGTTGTGACACCACTATTTTTATATACACTTTAAAACAAAGTTCTTGAAAGGTCTTTCGACGCTTCAAATACTCTTTCAGCACGTGAAAAACTGTTTAACCTCAAGCACTATCGCCTCCTGGCGCACTAGAAAGTGCTACTGGGCGATGAAGAACTCTTTCGCATTTAAAAAGAAGCTTAAAAAAAAACCTATAAGTTTTTCACGAAGAATTAACCCTTTTAGGGGGTGCTTAAATGCGAAGAACCCCTAAGAGTTATTTTACCACCGGATTTACTTTTTAGGGTGTACAGAGCGCGACACTGTTAGCGCGAACAAGCGATCGCCGGTTTTTCCAGTTTTTCTCTTTGAAATCAAGGGATGTCATCCAAGTTATTATTTCTACGGAAAAACTCATTGAGTTTTATAATGTAAGCAATAAAAGTTAGTGCTCGCTAATACTATTGAGAAGTAAAATGCGAAAATGCGCCGATGTCGTGTTCGCGCTAACAGTGTCGCGATGTGTACACTCTAAGAAACGCTTGCGAGTCTACTTAACCGCAAAACACTCAAAGAGCCAATAGGGAGTTTTCGTAGACCGCGATTCCCCCTCCGCTAAGCCCTCCGCAACGAAGAAGTTGCTACTGCGCCTGCGCGCCGATAGCCTTGACTGTAGAGTTCTGGGTATCGTAGCGGTTTGCGGAGGGCGTTGCGGGACGGCGAAAACGATCTACGAAAACTCCCTAATCTCTGCGACCTACGAAATCAGCTCAGCGAATGATGAGGCGGAATTCATTCGTATAGAACTAAAATGAAGTCTGCGCTGTGGCATTGTGCAACGCAAAGCGACATGCTTGCATTGCGTAATGTCACAGCGCAAGACTTCCTTTTGAGGTCTAAACGGATGTTCCGCCTCATCATTCGCTGAGCTGATTTCGTAGGTCGCAGAGATTGGCTCTTTGTGTGTTTTGCTGGTAAGTAGACGCGCAGGCATTTCTTAGAGCAGTGGTTCTCAAATGGGGGTCCGCGGACCCTTTTGGGGTCCGCGAAGGCATTCTAGGGTTCCGCGAAGCCCTATACCTCATCAGTCAAGCCAGGCAATAAAAGTTGTCTTCTTTCAGGTCGAGAAGATATGTTTTAGTTTTCGGGCGAGTTTTCTCGTGTGTATGTCAATAAGAGAGGTCTACTTCACACTAGCCCTTAGTTATATCAATTTATTAAATCATTCTTATATTTAACCTATACATTTCCCCTCCCCTCACCACGAACGGGGTCCTCCAACTTCCCTGCCTATCCACAAGGGGTCCGCGAAACATCAATGGTTGAGAACCACTGTCTTGGAGTGCAGTATGTCCTCGCCACAGGTGCTCTAATATACGGGTGTTCTTTTTTTGTTTTTTTTAGGCTTTACAGTTTGGTTTTATAAAAGCCGTGGAAGCTCGCTCCGCGTGCACGTGCTCCAGGTCCTTCTAAAATTGACGGATTTGGTGGTTTTCGATGACGCTCAGCAAGTTTCTCATTGGAACCACATGTTTGTTTTGCATAATTAAAAATGTTAACTAGCGTATTTTAGTATTAGCCGACTTATGGTGTTTCCTAGCCAGCTAGCATGCATGCTTTCACTCCTGGCAATTATCGTGCTAGAATTAGCCTCGTATATTATGTCCCCCTGGCCGCATACTCATCTGCACAAACCGCTTTAGTGTAGCGTTCACGGTTTTTTTATATTTTTTATAACAAATCTTTAAAGCCTAAAAAGAGACACACGGCGTATAAGTGAGTGTTTCCTCCCATTAGTGTAGGGTCTATTCGAGAGAATCATTTTCGCCATTTTCTGAGGATTTCGGTTTGTAAGTTTGGGGTTACATTTATGATTAAGGAATATGTCGCTGTTATTATGCCTCTTTATTTATCTTCTAATGGTCGCGTGTGCTTTTAATCTTACTGACCTTGCCGCCCTTATTGCTGTCTGCTGTAGGCAAGTTCAAAAGAAGATGTCAATAATTTGGCTTCAGAAATAAACACGTTTAGTCACGAAGATGGAGCGACCTTCTGACTTTTTATAACTGAACAACCTTCGTTATTCTATAATAACCGAGTCAGAAACATTGTTTTTGTTGTGTGGATCATATATCAAGGCAATGTTTTGTATAATGGTATAGCGTGACCACGATACACTTTGTTTAATTGCTCGGATTATTCTTTAAATATTTTGTTCTTCAAAATGTTGGCCACAACATTTCGGATGGAAAAGGTCTAGTAAGCGGGCAGGCTAGCTCGTGATACATAATCGCCGCAAAAACGCCCGTTTTTGGGTGGAATTCTCTGTTTGCCTTTTGCGTCTTCGGGTTTTCGACCATTAGCTGAATCACATTTCAGTCTCTGAAACCTCCGTCCCCCAAACAAATCTGCTACCGTGAGTGCTGATCAGACGCATCATGACCTAGCTAATTATATTCCATACATTAATCATACCACGTGTTTACTACCGCTTTCACTCGAAACACAGCTTCATCTATCGTACAAGAAAGAGTCAAGGCCACATGTGGGCGCTTTAATCTCTTTTTTTTTTCTGCTTCGTTCCCCTCGCACTCACCTCTACCATTGCCACATAAAGCACACCTGGGGTGCCATTTACGCCTGTCTCAAGGAGGGGGATGACGTCATTATCCATTTTGTGTTATTCGCGTCTCCAGCTCGTCGCTCGCCCTCCCGCGGCGGAAACGGGAAGCGCTCTAGTGAGGGTCCCCCGATTCTCCTGCTCAGCGGGCACGGCGGCACTGCTCGCGATCATGGCTCGCGAAACGTCATTTCCGAATGCAAACAACACTCTTCACTGTCCCAAAGTAGTGCTGCAGCCGGATTGTACCTTACTGGAGAGTTTTAGTATTGCGCATAGAAGCAAACGCAAGCGGTGTGCGTTTGGGTTAGAGTTGCGTGCCCCACGTTGTGCGTGCGCCTCATCGCCGTGCGCCAATCCAAGACCGCAATTTCGGGCTCCGCGCACGCGCACTGTGGAACACGCAAAGCTAAGGCAAACCCACAGGGCTTGGGTTCGCTCGTATACGCAATACTAAAACTCACTACTGTTTCACCGGCTTCCAACGCCGACGAAACGTGCTGCAGTGAGCAGATGTGCAAGTGGGTAGGCGTTCCTTCGAACTGGAAAGGCTGAGATTGGCAATATGACGGCGCGTAAAAATGAAAGTAACTAAATGTTATCAAAAAACTTGGTAATGGAAAAAAAATGTTTTTTTTTTGTTTTTTTTAACGTTTGGGTTTTTGGTCTTGAAGGATATTGGCGGCGACTTTGGACGTTTTGCCGATTCTCAAAAGTCGCAACTTTGATAGCAAGATATACTTTACCCACAATTAATGAAATTTTACATGAATTTCTCAGATTAGCTAGAATGTTTTAATTGATTTTAGACTATTATTATTTTATTTCTTGGTAATTAAAATGCTACAATTGTCACGAGTGATGATAATTAGCACACTTTTGATTGTCATATTTGTTTGCGTGTTTGAAATTAGATCATAAGCAACAAATTATATTAGAGCTGAAAGATTTACGTTATTATTATTATTAATACGAATTGCGGCAATGCATTCCCCCAATTAACGCCAAGATCGCGAAAATACGTCATTTAACCATAATAGTCTTTCCAGAAAGGTATAATTTTGTTTTCTTTTTAGTATATGAAAAAAACTGACATTGTTATCAAGATAGACAAACAGTCAAACACAGGATGTAATATAAAGTCATATGCGATACGCGTTGCTATAAAAACAAAAAAAAAAAAAAACAAAAAAAAAAACACTTCAGCTCTCTGATTCGGATTCCGTCTTTGGGTTGTTGCAGTGAGATTAGCGTTTATTAATTTATACGTATTGTGGACATAATGCAAAATTTTGAAATATTTTCTTATTCTTGTGCTGGGAATATTGTTAAACCAATTAATCATCTAAATACCCCGAAACCCATTAAAATACCCGCAGTTCATTATTTCCCATGACAATGATCTGAGCGAGAAAAGGCAGCGAGAACGCACAGATATCAGCACTGATTTCTTCAATAACTACAACAACTACAAATATCAGCCTGTATCGAACATGTATGTCACAAAATAAAGTTTCCGCGAACAACCTCTCTAACTTAATAATTACGATGTGAGACTCATCTTGAGTTCTGAAAGAATCCGAAATTAAGACCTATATCGAGAAATTAAATCCAAAATAGAGGTTAGTTTTGGTTTCGCTTCAGAATTAAAACGAGCGTCCTTGCGTAATTATTACGCTAAACACCGTTCTTGTTTTCAGGGTAAAGAGGTAACGTGCGCTCATAACACCCTAGCTTCCTCGTATTACGAGAACTAATTTGTGTCGCTCAGTGAAGCCAGCACACTAGACAGGCTCAGCAGCGGCACGCATCTCCGACCCTCACTATAACCGCCATTTTGGAAAATGAGTGGCGCCACCTATAGTTATTTGGAGTCGCGAATAACTTCTTATGGCTTCTCTGCTCATGACACACGCGCCTCCCGGCTCGAGCTCTTTGCTTCGTAGTGTGCTTGTTTCACACAACCCCATTTTCTTACGTTATGTTACGTTACGGTACGGTCTGGTACGGTACGGTAAGAAGCTTAGGCGTGCTTATGTCGAGAGTCACCGGGACATCTGTGAGCGTCGCGTGAAGCGTGGCGACCAGTTCAAGGAGTGTAGCCTTGCACTCGACATTCGAGGAACGGATGTTTCGGTGGCTTGTAACGACGTAACGTAAGATAACGTAAGCAAACGCTCCTCTGATCCATCCAACCGAACAGCTCCCATCGCCACTGTGTACGCGCCGTCTTTGCGCGTTCGCCATCACAGGCTAAGCCAATTACGAACAGAAAACAAAACAAACAAACAAAAACAGAAAAGAAACAGCAACTTTGATTTGTTTTATTTGTAAACATAGTTTTTACGCCATACATACATGTATTTTAAAACCTCGTTGTTGCTGTTGTTGTTTTACTCATAAACGACGTTACCAGCCACCAGGAATTCTCTCATGCTTTTCTTTAAATTGTGAAAATAAAATTGAAAGTTTATTTCTTCTTCGATTTTATTTAACAAATTAGAAACCCGGTAAGTAATTCGTTGCCTTCCATAATTAGTTCTAACTTTAGGGGCTTTCCAAATGCTTTTTCTCTCAGTACATGCATTGTACTACAGCATTTTTGGAGTGAGGAATAGTTTTTCTTGGTGTATTAGCTGAAGCAGTTTAAAGTAATAGATTTTGTTGGCTTTGAATAAAATATATTTTCGAAACAATTGATTTGTGCATAATTCTCGCGGGTGTCCGTGAAAATGTTCTAACATGGGGAGGATTCTTTTTTGGAGGACTATTATTTTATTGTAATTCCCTCTTTTCGTTGTTCCCCATACTAGTACACCTTATGATATTTTTTGAATAAAGTGACGAGTAGTATAGCGATTTGTTTTTAGCCATGCAGGGAGCAGTTTATTAATTCTATAGGAACAGCCTAGCTATTGTTGTCGACAATTCAGAGCAAAGTTCTTGTAGATGTGCCGTTCAGTTCAATTCTGCATTCAGCCATATACCCAGGAAATTTTTAGAGCGCAGCTCTTAGGAGCCCGCATCCCGGTTGAGCCAATACCACCTAGAAGACAAGGCCTGCGCATGACGTTTCGTTAGTAGATCCCCGACCCGCCCCAAGCGGCAAACACCCCGAAGCTTGACGAGAGTATGGGCCGCGTCCCAACCATAGAGTTATTATAATGTACGCTAGAGGTTCAACTGGCGCTAGTGTCTATGCGACTTCCGGGAGGCAAATTGAAGCAGACAGCAACCAGTCTACTTTTGCGGTGCTCCTGTGCATTCCTATGGGAAAACGCGCATGGATTTTGTCTCTTCGCCGGAAAATAACATGAATAACTTTTATTATTTCGGTTGTACCGGATAGTACGTACCTTTAATGATATTGTAAAAATGTAATTGCTTTAATTACAGCATTTTTTTTTAGCATTGAACGATGTTACGCTTCGCTATATTTCAGGCCCAAACCTCTGTTTCATGGCAGGTATGTAAAAACGAGAGACGATTCTGAGCTAAATAACGATCGAAAGGGATGTAGAGTGTGTTCAAGGTTCGCTAGCATTCCGGTGGCGCTTACATATTTGTAATATGCCCATCCTGTCACTCTATGAATACGACTCCGTCGTGCATTTCCACGATCGGTTAAAGAACATTCGAATGTAAAAAAATAAAGTACGTGGGCTACGAAAGGTGTGTCTTTTTGTTATTTCCTATGTCAGGCAGTTTTTATCGGGCACCTGTTTTTGGCTTCTCCCTATTTGCAAAGATTTGGAGCGTGCGGGTAATGCTTTGAACCCAGAAGAAGCATCTTCGCACATATTCATGAGTAGAAACAATCAAGCAGTACTTATTTATTGAAAATCAGACTATATTACGTGGCTTTCAATTTATTTTGATCGTCTGCATGCACAAGGAGTCACTTATCCAGTGTTAGTGCGTAGTTCTTGCCTTCTCTCTCAGTTTTCCAGATGCCTGTCGTTCGTTTGGCACGTATATCCCCCATGCTAGAAAAGCGCCGACGCCGTGTTCGCGCTAACAGTGTCCGACAGTGCACATAAATACATTTATGAAGCCGTTTTAGCACCGTTTTTCATGCCACGAATTTAAAATAAAAACGCCGTAACTGACCAATTATTTCGTCCGCGTGACTGAGAAATGTTCCAATGTGCCTAATACGCACGAATTATTCGTGATATTTGCTCTTATAATCGAGCGCAGAGAGAAAATGCACTCGCTTTTTCCCATTGAAATGCATTACCGGAAGTCGATTTCGGAGTGGTTGCTGTCTGCTTCAATTTGCAGCAGCACACTAGCGCCAGTTGAACCTCTAGCGTACATTATAATAACTCTATGGTCCCAACTACGTCGCATTCACTTGTGGCCACAGCTGTGTGCGCGAGTGCTGAGCGCGAGCTGATAGCGAGCTTCCAGTTCATTTGCAACGTGCACGCGAACACTCCCTCGGCCAGGAGCGCGAGCTAGCTCGCGCTCCTGGCTTGGAGACGGGCATTCCTAGCGCGCGCGCTCGTTCTGCGGAAGAACGCTTCAAAGCAGCGACTGGGAATATAAAAAGCGCCCTCTAAAATGGCGTCCAGTGCTACCGTCCAGCGTCCAGCGAAGGGCTTTGCAGCCCTTCGCAAAGCAGTAATGCAATTTCACTCATGCATTTGACGCTCCACGTGAACGTCTAACTTCATTTAATGCTATAGCAACAGACACTCGGCGTGGGCATCTGTTTCATTATCAGCTACGCAAACCACTGAAGCAGGCGATGGAGCAGACGACGTCGCAGACGATGTAGCAGACAATGGTGCTCATCCGGGCTAGCTAGGGGGCGCTGAGGGGATCTACTAGTGATGACGTTTAGAGGAGGAAACGCGCGGGCCTTGTGTTCTAGGTGGTATTGGTTGAGCGGGGTTGGCGTCGGCGTAACCGCGCGTCGCATTATGGGACGTCTCCCATAATGACGTCACACGTGACGTCACGTGTGACGTCACGAGGGTAAAATCTTCCCGCTAAATATGGTGATAAATATTTCCGCTAAATTTATCCGGTAAATTTTCCCGATAAATATAGCGGGGAAATTTTTCCGCTAAATTTAGCATTCAAAATTTTTCGTTAAATTTAGCTGAAAATTTTCTCGCTAAATGTAGTGGGTAAATTGGCGTCACGTGACCTCAACACCAACTCACCTTTTCCGCTAAATTTAGCGTGATAATTTTCGCTAAATTTTCCCGCTAAATTGATCGGGAAAATTTCCCCGCTAAATTTAGAGTGAAATTTTTCGGTAAATTTCCCGCTAAATTTAGCGGGAAAATTTCCCGCTGAATGGGAGGGCAGCAGGAGAGGAGGAGGGGAGGGTACGGAGGAGGAGCAGGGGCATACCCTACCCTCCGTACTCTCCACTTCCCCTCCTCAAGAGCTGCGCTCTAATGCGGCATTACAGAGAAGTGTAAACATTTTTCATTTTTGTCTTTAACTTGTTCTAAAGGTATTCCGTTAAAATTATAGTCACTACAGTTTTTTTTTGTCTTGTTTATTGATAGCTCCAAATATTATGTGTTTAGTTTCCTTCGCATTAAGCTTCAGTTAGTTGCTTTGCTAGCCAGGTAAATATTGGCCATTGGTTGTAGTGAACATGTAAACTAAACCCTAAAAATACGGTGTTTTTTTGTTTTTGTTTTTTGTCCTTTGCGAACATATTAAGCTCCGGTGAGGATTTCATGGTTGTTATATCATTTACGAAATAAATATTAAAGGATCTAGAATGGGCCCTTGAGGCACTCTATGTTTCACTTCTAATTTGTCGGAGGCTATTTCATTAACGTATTCATATTGGTATATTTCCTTTAAGTAATTTTCAACAAGTTGTAGAGCCACACCACGCTATCCATAATATTGTGGCGTAATTAATGAGATATCATGCTGTATCATGTCAAATATTTTGGTGAATTTAAAAAATAAAGCTAATGTGTAAAAGTTTTGTTCAGTACTGTCAATTATTCCGTCTTTGATGTGGAGCAATGCTTGCTCCGCAGATTTATGCTTTTGAAAGCCATAATGTGCTTTATTTATAACGCTATATTTGCAACAAAAAAAATAATCTTACGTTGATTACCGTTTCAAATATTTTGGAAAAACTAGGCAGAATCGGGATTTGTTTATGTTTAAACAGACTTTTGTTTTTACACATTTATATATTGGATTTACTCTTCCAATATTTTGCTCATTCGGAAAATCCCCGGTGATCAGTAGCACAATATTTTCAATATACGAAAGAATGTGGCTAAGTCTTTCGGAGACCTGCTTCTCTGGCACTTTCTTGAATTCATCAATGCCGGCTGCAACGTTATTCTTTAAACTTGAAGTCAACCCAGCAATTTCAAACGGTGTGGTTGGCTCAAGCATTATTGAGTTTTTTTTAAGGACGCGGTCCCGTCTATGACGTAAGTTTCTCCGCCAGTCTCTCCTTCAATACTTTTTGTTTATTTTTATTTATTTATTTAAATACCTTACATACCCTCAAGGGGCATTATGTAAGGGGGGGGGGGGGGGGGGGTTACGAAGCAGAATAAATCAAAAGTACAGAGCATACAGAGCACAAAAACAACAAAATCAACCACACTTAAGTAGACATGCATCAAGGGCCCCAAAAAGTAGTTAAATCTTGGCGAAAAAGAACTTCATTACGTTGACAAACAATGTTATCGGGCAAGTCGTTCCAGTCAGCAATGGCGGATGGCAACAACGAGCAGAAAAACAAGGATGACTTACAAGAAATAAGTTTAATCTTACATGAGTTATCAATGCGGGCTGAAACATAACACGGTTGAGAGAGAAGTGATGAGTGAAGTGATGGCGAGTAGTAAATTTTATGCAGAAGACATATAGCTTTGATACCCTGCGGCGTATCTCAAGTGAGTGAAGTGACAACACTAACATTTTGTTAGTGTTGTACCAACACTAACAAAATGTTTGTTCGTAATATTTGCAAGGAGTCTTTCTATTGGTTATTTTATTTACTACATTACACACTTTCCTCGGCTCGTTTCTCATGTTGTCAAACGCACCCTGATAATAATTGCGCTTTGCTTTTTAAAGCATGAAATGCTTTTTAACGCTCCCCCTAATCCCAAATTTTTGTTTGTTGGTCCGTCCGTCCGGCCGGCCGGGCGGCCGGCCGTTCGCGTAATTCCCGTTAAATTTAGCGGGGAAATTAATATTACGAGAACTCTGCACGAATTCAGTTTCCCAACCAAATTTAGCGGGAAAATTGATGTCACGTGATCTATACATCTTGGGGAGATTGACGGCACGTGACCCATACGTTTTGTGTCTTGTGGCCAAAACATCGATTCAGTTTTGCCGCTAAATTTAGCGAGAAACTGAGGTCACGAGACTTATACACCCATTCAGTTACCCGCTAAATATAGCGGGAAAATTCACGTATTGTGACTTCTAGCACCAATCCAGTTTCCCCACTAAATTTAGTGGAGGAAATCGACATCACGTGACCTATACAACAATTCGGTTTCCCCGCTAAATGTAGTGAAAAAATAAACGTCACGTGACATACCAATTTCCTCACCAATTCTTTATAATTCATTTCATGCATTATTGAACTTCGAAGGTATTTCATTTCTAAAGTCATTTACTTATTCGTGGCTTTTTTAATTTTTAAATTAAATTTTCTAGACTGAACGTGGGGGAAGGCATCGTCATTACATTTTTTAAAGGTCTTTGAAAGCCGGCTAAATGCAACGTCAGCATTCGTTTCTTCAAAAACATTGCTCCGTTCATCACTGTCAATAATTGCAGAGAGATTGGCGAGAGATTCCTCATTTATTTTTCTATAAGAGTATGTACTGTTTCTTATATATCTTCTCTTATTAATAATAGACGTGAAGCATAAGATAGGAAGGTGGTTACTAATATCGTTGGAAAATGACGGCATATGTGATATCAGTATCGTGCCTATTTGTGACAAATACGTCAAGTAAGGATGTGCGTCGTGGAATAATCCTGGGGGCCAGTGTTATCGTGTTCGAGTATCTGTAGTTAGTTCAATAGAAGTTATGTTACTCATCGTCATATCAATGTTCACGTCGCCCATTATCATAAATGAAAGCGTACCCAAGATAGATAAACAGTGCTTCCAAAAAGTAAAAAAAAAAAAGAAAATTCATGCTTTCTTTTAGTTGGTGGTCTATACATAGCAACAAGTACAACCTTACCCGCCTGGGCAACCAAGCATTTAACATACGAGTTTATAACAGAAAACTCTTCCCCAACATAATAAGAAATGCTTTCCTGGATATAAATTGCAACACCACCTCTTCGCTTTTCCATTCTTGACACTTTCGAGATTAGGTACCTGACCATGTCCCGCAAGTCAGGTCTCAGTGAGCATAATTGCATCAAACCGTAGACATAACGAGTCAAAGAATAATTTAAGATTGTCTCGCTTGTGCCTAATACTTCTTGTATTAAAATGTATCTCAGAGAACTGTCATGTAACATCGTAAAAACGCTTATTAAAAATTGTGTCGTTATAATGACCAGATTCGGTAATCTCCTGCGAGGCAAGCGAACTTTGGGCCTGCTATAAGCATGAAGAAAACACCACCTACGGTTCACTGACATCGGTTTACGTGATCACTCAAGCGTAATGAAATCGACTTGGCTCTTGGTCAGAATAGCTTCCGCAGCAAGATATTTATTTCCCTTCCTATGCCAGACATACTTGTAAGACTTATTTGCCGCCCACTGTTTCGCAGACCAAAGGAGCTCTCTACTTTGCCGTGTAAGGTTTTCTAGAATATAGACGGTTGACTGAGTCCTTCTTAATCGGCGACTTTGTTTCAACTCCATGTTCCTGAAAGCCTGCTTGGTAAATGACTAAATTGAACTATAATTCCCGGAGTCTTGTCTGATTTGGCAGTAAGTCGAAGGAGAGCGCCCACATCATTGTTCTTCAGGGGGTCTATGTCTATCCCTTTCGCTACCTTGTTTACTTCACATAAAAATGCTCTTGTTTTCGCCCAGAGGAACTCCGTGAATTTCTAGATTCAACTTCCTGCTCCGACACTCAAGCTCGCCAAACTCACTTTTCAGTCGTTTCACGGCAGTCATTCTTCACTATCTTTTTAACGCAGGCTTTTAAGCTTTTTATTTCCCAGTCTTGGTGCTAGTCTTGCTGCTTCACCTTGTTCAGTATTTCATCACACGTGTCTGATAACATTTGCACTGCTGTTTTGATGCCTTCAACCGAGCTCTTTAAGGTCAAGAGGTCAGCCTAGTTTCAGTGTACGACCGAAATCTAGTACACGAAAAGTCACCGGCGGGACATTGTTAACGATAACGCAGTATATAAACACATTGTTAAAGTTGAAATAAAACCAGTATTTATGCACATATATTATATGCGACCATAATGTAGTGCAGGCCATAAAATTAAACCATAAGTGGGCCGCAATTAGTGCACTATTTTGTTTTGCACATATATTATATGCGACCATGTTGTAGTGCAGGCCATAAAATTAAACCATCGGTGGGCCGCAATTAGTGCACTTTTTGTTTTAAATTCAGAGGTTGATACCGTAAAAACAAGCACATTTGGCACGCCTTGCGAAATACCAATTCTAGCCGTACATATACGCGAACGCCGTTTTGCAAAAAGTTTTGTCTATTTTTTTTTTTTCGAGCTGAACTCAGAGGTGGAAAAGTATGAAAAATATTGCAAAAACGGCTGCCGTGCATTTTCTATGTCCATAGCGGATGTTCCTCGTCTGCAAATTGGTTTGTGAGCTTCCCCCCAGGTGGCCATCGTTCATATATTTCGCTAAAATTATTACTTATCACAATTATCTTGCTCGTCGCCAGCCTAGCTACTGGGCGTTCTCAATGTTTTTTGTTTGTTTTTTTGCGATTAGCAAGTTATTCGGGAGCGAACTAGCAAACCAGCGAGCAGACAACAAACGGCTGGTACAGGACATACAAAATACACGAGTTCCGGTATTGCTTTATTATTATTTTTTTCTTAGTATTTCACCACCTCTCAGATGAGCTATTAGACATAAAGCTTATTGTGGAACGACGTTCGCATGCCCAGTTTCAAGCACGTGCGTTTGGAGTTCGAAATTTACAAGGTGTGCCAAAGGTGCAAATGAAAAGTCTTTCCGCTCCCTCCTTTCTAGGCACCCCTGTCGCCACCGTCAGTGTTACAGTACGGATATACTATTGTGGTCATAAATATGTATGATTGTCACGTGAGTTGCCTTTTTTAAACTTCCTATCACATCTGGAAAGTCACCGAGAGCACATGCGGGATTTTAGAGATCATGTGCTACGACCCAGCTGTGAAGTCCTCGTGTTTGTGTGTACATTTTCTCGTACACGCACCTGGTCGATCTCCGCAGTTGATAAGCTCGTGCGACGTGTTTTCAAAAACCTTTACTTCTCTTCAGATACACTGTTGTATCGCTTTGTGCAACATTACTCTAAACATCAAAACATTTCTTCATTGTTTTTTTCGCCAGAAACACGCGTTTGATATTGTGTCAGTGAGGTACGTTTCTTGGAACAAAATGAAGACTTCATTTTGGTAACAAACAGTCTATACATTCCGCGGGCGACAGTTGCCTCTAGAGTTGGCGCACTGCGTCACTGCTAATTAAATGTCCGAGATGACATCTAATGATGGATTGTCGTGAACGTGCGCTATCCGTATAGTCATATTAAAATATAAGTCGCCACAGAAGTGCCTTATATGATCGTTTATAGGTCTGGGTGGCCTCCGAAGCCCGACATCCAGTCACATAACCTTACGCCGACTCTGTTATAAACAAGTCGAACATGTCCGTCTCTAAACACGCAGCAAAAAAAAAAAAAAAATGTTTTAAAGTAATTTAGGTTGGTCGGAAATCATATTCGCCGAAACCCTGTGCATGTTGATCTCAAAACGTGGTACGTCGCCGAAGGTTTCGCGTTCTCTTTGCAACACAGGGAGAACTCGCACATCTTGATAACACAGTCATGTCAGTAAACCTCGTTCTCAAATATTCCTCATCGCAATATAGAAACGAGTGCACAGCTAATAAATATAACCAGCAGTAAGTATCCCACACGCTTTCGGCGAAAGCAAACCCTCCACTTAGCGAACGGTACACCGATCACTGACGTCCAATCCCTCCTAAAACGCAGCGATATTAAATGTATAGCACACATAGCGATACATAAAAGATATAGAGCAGAATCGGGCCTCACCTTTCAGGCGACGGTGGTTGCAAGCAGAAGTTGTTGAAACAAACGTGCACTAAAACTTCGCCGACGTAATCCGAGCAAAAATAAAAACGCCGTCCCCGGGCGCCGCACAAAACGCGAATGCTACAGCTGGAGCAGTGCCCTAGGGAAACCAACGCCAACACGATATTTCCCCAGAAACCTCGACGAAGAAACCTAGGGATAACATGCCCCTTTCTGGGGACAAACGCGTCCTGCGGATGCTCGCCAATCTTCTTGCATCGGGTTACGCGGTTTTGCGTCCACATCTATTACCTTCGCGGTTTTTATTGCGGAAGAGGTACGCCTACAATGGTCATTATATGCTGAATACGAGATGGTGTGGGCATATGGCTCGTCTTGCTACACCTTTTATTCTCTTCAGATTGAGCTCGCTACAACATTCACAGTTGCGCGTGCGACTTGAACGTAAAAAAAAGGGGGGGGGGGGGTTAAGAAGCAATTAGGAACCGAGAGTCATAGTACATACTTATGTATCTATGAATGTGCTGTAAAAGATGATTGTGTTCATTGCATCAGTGACACACATGTTTATAATCACATAACCGGTGCAAACACTTGCGTAATAAAATAAAAACAAGTTTCGTAAGTGTTGAATGAGCAGCGCTTCAGTATCTTAAAATAGGCTAACTTTTTTTTTTTATAACAAAATTGCTGTTCCCGTGTAACCAATAAGACGTCTCCATCTGTCTTCCAGCCGTTCTAAATGTGTAACGTTAAAAAACTTCCACGTGACAAAAGAAAAATCTAGCTTTGACAGCGCTACAATTAAGACCAATACAAATGTCACTAGACAGCACGTGTCGGTTATAAATAACTCTGTTCTTTGAGCAATCACTTAAAAATGCGAAAAATAATTGAAAAGGAGCGTGAATGGTCAATTTGGAGTCGGGTAATATTCCCAAGCTATGCACTGTGGAGGCGCTCACTATCATCAGTACTATTCAAGTATAATCAAAATAAAGGACGTTTTTTTTTTTTTGCTCGTATAAACACTTTTTATGAGAAATAGAAAAAAAAAAGAAAAACGTGTTTGCATGTTACCGGAACTCCTTCACGCCATCACCAAAACTACTGTCAGTTGTGTATTGAGTTTGTGAATGGAAAGATGAAACTGAATATTTTACACTTGATAATGCGCATAAAAGACAAGTTTTTAGCCTCTAGGGTAAGCGTATATAAACAGTTTTTTTTTTTACACTAATAAGTTCGTTTTTTTAATGTATATAATATATGGCATATTTTCTATGCACAGTTCCAAAGGCACTCGGGTGATATTTCTAATCATAAAAGAAACATTTTTGGTGTTTTTGATGTTCATGCTTCCAAAGCTTAGGATTTGTTCAGCTAATAAATCTAGCGGTGTACTAAATTTCATCAAAATTCCACCCTCAAAATTGCATCGATGTCTCTAAAGAAGTACTCAATGAAGGACACGAACGTTCGACGAATTCTCAAGTATGCATGTACAGTGTGGGACACCCATACACAAAATTTAATTTATAAATTGGAACGTATTCAAAATCGTGCAGCTCGTTTTGCTAGCGGCAAACTATAATTTCCGCTCCAGCACTGCAGCTTGGATGAAATCTCGTACACCAACGAAGGACATTTTTACGTTTTAAGTTATTTTACAATCTTTTTTTTTTTTTTGTGGATTTGAACTGGCATTGATAAAAACGCTTATATGAGGGCTCCACATTATGCCTAAAAAGAAATGATCAACAGAGAAAATTTTTCTGAGGTTACCAGCTGCCACACGCTCACTCTTCCCACGTGACCGTTAGAGAATGGAGCCGTCTGGACAGTATAATTTTTAGTTCACCTCCTAACATGTTTTTCTCTGTGTTTTTTTTCCCCTAAACGTACATTGTATTGTCTGTGTTTTTACAGCGGAGCTGTCAAGGACTAATTTCCCCAGGATCGTGTCCCCCGCAAAGAAATGAAGACACCGAACTCTGGACACCTACCGCCACCTATGAGCGACGGCGGCAAGCCACGTATCTGGTTGCCGCCGTCGCTCCTAGATGGCAGGCAGCCTTTCAACTCTGGCTTGCCGACTTGCGGCCGGCCATTACTTTCCATTGTACAGCTCCGCTGGTCTTCCTTTTTCACCAGAGTCGAAAGGCTGAAAGTTCTTTTTGTGTGTGTGTGTGTGTGTGTGATATGTTGTAATTCCCTTACAATAATGTCCCCTGTGCGATGTACACGTACATGCATACATCATAAAATAAATAGGATTGTGCCGTTACAAACTCTAGGCTTTCACGTTTTAATGTAAATGAATAAGCCACTAATATTTTCCCTGTGACTACACTATTTATAAGCTAAAAGCATTTTCGTCAGAAATGTGCCTGCTTCAGTGATGATAACCAAAAGGACGGCGCGAAGTGAAATACCGTTTGTGCCTGAAAAGTCTCTCCTCAAACAAAGAAGGTTGCTGACGGAGTTTTGGCACTCCGGAAATATCAGATAGCGACATTCTTTATCTTTACAGCGTTGCGAAAATCTCGCGTAGCACAAGGAACATAATTCACTCTGCCAGCGCGCATCTACATAACGCGAGACTCTAAACATGTACGATGCCCGGGACTGGGAACTCAGCAACTTCCAAGTCTCGCAGTCCAAAGATAAACTTACGTATCGTGCATGCTCGCGTACGCTTTACGCGCAAAGTATACACTGCTGCATGCAGGCTACGCAGGAATTTCACGCCAACTTGAAAACAAGTGCCCAAAAATAGCAGGAGACGACATCAAGATCTAGAAAACAAAAAACATGGGGAGTTTCAAAGTGGTAGCCATCGTTTTGCTAAAAGACTAATACTCCTTTAGGTATTGCTAATATAAAGACCCTAACTGATCTGCAGACTTCCTTTTGTGCTACCAGCTAACGGTTTAAATGAAATTTACATTAAAAGAAAATGCACGTAACAGTAAGAGAGCAGACACACGGCAATGTAATTAAGATCCTTTTATTCCAATGGCTTTAAATAAATATTAAAAAAAAAAAAAACAAGCACACACAGATTTTAGCTTTGTGACCAAGTCATACAAACAAAATCCTTTTTCCTCAAGGAGCGGAGGGAGGGGCAGACGCGCAGGAGCTCGGTTTTTGAGATCTTCGCGCACGCTCCCTACTACAGACAGCGCCACAATTGAAGCGTGACTTGGTGCATAAGTACTTCTTCCCGATTATCGCCTGATCGCGTTTACTGAAGCAGCATAACTTATGGAATTACAAATTTAAAAACAAAGTACACACAATGGGTATTTATAAACACCTCTGATTGCTACAATAATAAAAAAAAGATTCATTTCACAATAAAAAAATTAAAGATCGCAAAAAAAAAATAAAACTTGACCGGCATCAGTCAACTGACCACCGTCCGCTAAATTTGGCGGATTTCATTGACTCTCGATAGATAACTGTTGTACTTATTGTGAGTATGTATGTAGTCTTTATGTAGTCTTTATTTCAGACGTAGAATAAGCGCAAGACTACACACTTTTACAAAGACGTTAAAGTTTGTTCTCAAAGATTGTGCGGGATAAAAGCGCTAAAAAGACGACGGACAAGTTAAAGGACAACGAACTCGTCTGAAGGGTATTTACAAGATCAAAAATGGCGAAGCCCTGCAGCATTGCAATGAGCGAAATTATTGTGAACCCCTTTTTTATGACCCTGACTTTCCGTTGACAAAAAGACTCGAGTTGTATGAGACTGTTCCACCTTAATGGCAGTGAACAATGAATGACGCGAACGCAGAGGCTTATCTTTGAAAAGTACAACCACAGCACTCATGTTCGAACGGCGAAAACGCCGTCGAAAGTCCCACAGTTGACACGGGAACACTGTCCCAAATTTTCTTCGCTTTTCTGCCACAGTTGCAAGGGAGTCTTCAAAAATACTATGCGGCGGGCTGTGCACATGTGGTTAACTGACTTAATCGCTAAATTGTCTTTTTTTTTTTTTTTTTTTTTTTTGGGGGGGGGGGGGAGGGGGGTTATCAGGTCAATTTTGGGCAGTGAAGATACTCTTTTCCATTTTTGCGCTTCACGAATTTTCTTGTATTTATATAAAGGAGACGAGGGGTTTATATTACCTTCAATTTGAGAGTGGACTCACTCGGAAATCGAAAAGAACGAGCGCTGTCGCTAACCAAATAAAATCGTGGGCCGAATGTTTGCATCCAAGCAGACGCGAGAGACGGTGCCACCGTCGTTTTGCACGTAATACGTTAACATCCCTTCTCCACAAGCTGATGACTTCCCCTATTTTAGTACATCATAGCGAAGTGGTGCAAAACACCTATAGAATCCTCAAAGCTCCGTGAACAGCCTCCTATACGTCAAGCTCGGCGATTGGGCCCGAGCCAATACCGCTTAGAAGACAAAGCCCGCCTAAAGTCCTCCGACGCATTGACTGGACACAAGGTCCAGCCGAACTTACGCAGCTATCGCACTGTCAAGGCCGGTTATAACGAAGTCAACGGGAATCGGAAATCACTTCGCTATATCCGCTATTTCGTTATAACCGACTTCGGTTATAACGAAGAGAAATAGGGAACGAGAAATCGTGATTGCTTCGATATAGCCGCTATTTCGTTATAACCGACTTGGGTTATAACGAACTGCAAAAGGAAACGGGAAATCGTGGTCGCTTCGATATAGCGCCGCTATTTCGTTATAACCGACTTCGGTTAAAACGAACTGCAAAAGGGGACGGGAAATCGTGATCACTTCGCTATATACGCTATTTCTCGGCAGTATATGCAATTTGTGCCTGCGCACGATTAAACCTTGGTGACGTCGGGAGGCTGTAGTGGAGTGGCTTTGGTTATTCTAGGCGGTTGAGCGGTGCGGGCTATTGCGGCGATTTCCAAGGTCATATCTAATTAGGGTGAGGAGTGACGATTCCTTCCTGCACAGGCTGGGTGTACTTGAGGCGGGCGGGCGGTCCGTAGAGCCAGTCATCTTCGTCCCTGTAGATGTTGTACGCACGCACGGTTACCTGGCACGACGCTCTCGGTTCAGCGTCGCTCAGGGCAAAAGAACGGACGGTCGAGCCGATGTTGTACGTCGAGCTGTTCACGTTGGTGTTGCCCAAGGAACATCGGACGGACACTTCGTAGCCCGACAAAGGGCCGTTGGAGAGCAGCGGTGCCTGCCAGATCAAGATCCGTCTGTTCTTGGTCGTTGTGACTTTGAGGTGCCGTGGTATGCCTGGCGCTGCAAAATAAAAGAAATGAAAATAAATAAAGGCCATTCACTAACAGCACAGCACTCGTGTTTGTTACCTCGGAAGGCGAGCAAGTAAAGCGCCAACGCACGGAACTCTCAAGACGCGGCACCTGCCAGAAGATCTTTAGTGGATCGGTCTGACGTAACTTTAGAACGGTGTACAGCCACTGGCATGGATTAGAACGGCAGAGAGGTGATTCCGTTGTCCCAACTTCTGCGCGAGTTTTCTGCCTTCGATAACAGTCCGGCGGTTCGTGGGCCTCGAGCGTGCGTGCCCATCCAAAGCACGACGGAAAGCAACAAGAGCGTCCGAATGGGACGTATTCTGTCGTTCTCATCCCGTGGGTGATTATAGACGTTTTCGAGTTCCTTCCTCCTGGAAAACGTCGTGAAACCCCGTTCTATTGCTAGGCCGATTTAGTTGAAACAAATGAAGTTCCAGAATCGCGGCGGGGAAAAAAGCGAAGCTAACGGTCGAGTCGGTGTTGGGAAGTACTTTAAGCACATTGTACTTTTTACTTTACTTGAAGTACATTCTCTGAGTATGTACTTGTATTTTATTTAAAGTATCCCTTTCGGTACTTTCCGAGGAAAGTACAACCCTCGACTTCAAAGTACATTCTCCACATTTGGTGAATGAAAAAACGGTTAAAGTGCAGTCGAGCTGGTGTAAGTTATACATAATGATTGAAAACCTGAGACTGTGGTTTGAAAACGGAAAACGGAAAATTGTCTGTCCCCTTTTTTCTTCCTACTTCACGATTTTCCGTTTTCAAACCACAGTCTCAGGTTTTCAATCATTATGTATACCACATTTGGTGTCGGTGAAATTAAGCTCTTTCTAGAACCGCTCGCTCGCGTTCTTGGCTTTCCCAGTACTATATATGGGCAACTTCTGAGGTGGAGTATAAGAATTCACCAATGTTTAACAAAAAACTAAAATAGCGTATATAGTCATGTGAAAACGCGCTATCGTCTTTCCAGGCGTTATCCGGTCATTTATTCTGAGTGAAGTAATGGCGGCTAGGAGACCAATACAATTAAGTGCCTTATAAGTTGATTTTTTTTTAAATCGTTCGTAAGCGAGAGTAAAACAACTACTCCATGGCCTAACCCTTCTTTATCCAAAATTCGCCGCGATTTCGTAAAATAACTAATGCACCATCATTACCCCTGGGGCATTGCATATCAGTTTAAGAAACACAGTATAGAGGATTGGAAGGACATCATGAAAGATTGTGTTAAAAGTATACTTGTACTTTACATTGAAAGTACATTTTATTTATAGTACTTTGCATTGAAAGTACATGTTATTGATAGTACTTTACTTCAAGTACATTGTATTTATAGTACTTTACTTCAAGTACATTGGGCCCAGTGTACTTACTACTGTACTTGAGGAACATAACCGCTCATTTACTTTGTACTTTACTTCAAGTACATTTTCGATGTAATTTACCACACAGTGTGCAGAGTACACTATGAAATAAATACACGACCAGGTATCTACGGAGCGAAACTCGGTAAATGGCGCCGGCGAAAAAAAAAAAAACGTTTTTGCAGCGAACGTTTGTCTACGCTGTGGCACTGCGTAGAAAATTTAACGTACACACGTCATGCTCATTTTCATGTCGCAGTGTACAACATTCAAAGTCTCAACGTTTTTTGGGTTTTTTTTTCTTCATCACGGCAGTTGCCTAACCCTTCTCCGAACAGCCTCTATATAGCTCGTTTATATAGCTCCACGTGACGTCATCACACTCGGATGGCTCCAACTCGGCGATTGGTCCTGAGCCCGACGCTGAGCGTCCTCCGATGCGTTGATTGGACACGAGGCCCCGCCGAACGCTGACGCAGCACTCGGGACCAATCCGTGCTTGCGCTCGATCTCACTGCGACGATGTCGAAATGCACGGGTTTGGATTATTCTAGGTGGTGTTGGATTAGCCGTCCGAGTACCCTGCAGGAAGGCTGACGTGCGGGCGTATTTTTTAGAGCGTATTAATCCACTAGCGGTGTTATTTGCAAACAAGCTACATCAATTAGATCGGGAATCATTTCGTTTCCAAGCCGACCCTGGGTCTTTTCATCGTGGGATTATATTTGGTAGGAAACTGTTGGGAAAATTGTGTGGATAGGTATGCTTCCTGCTCTTTGGCCCTGAGACAAATCAACTGAAAACGAATCACGCACCATCGACGAGTGCCGTGTCGAAGGCGTCACGGGAAACTACATTCATGTCTGAGAGTGTGCAAGCACTGGCCTCTTTAGAGTGCTGTTTGATTACAATTAACGTGCGACGAAGGTCTTAGATTTTTGTTTGCGACGATGACGAACCCTGATGTCAGGGTCTGCGGAATCGGTGCCGTAGAAAAGCCCGACAACTACTTGGAAGACGTCGAAAAATGACATCCTCGCATTGTTATGATTTAGTCGGTTTCGTTAGTTTATTTGAAGTAACGAACTGAGCGTTGAAGAAACAAAAGCATTCGCATTTACCGCCTTCAGAAAGATTGACTTGGTGGCCTAATTCAAGTGCTCGTAAGTTGGACGGCCTGAAGCCTGTTACGCTAAAATTATGAGTCCAAAGCCGCACATTCTCAGAAGTTACTTTGCATCTATACTGCATCTCGACGCACTTGGAAAACGAACCGTCGGTCCTCCGTTACTAACTTGAGCCAGTGAAGAGGGTGATTGGCTATGTCCATATGCTCCTACTGCCATTTAGTGTCACTGGCGAAAGGGATCGGCACCTTTTTTGCCACTATAAGCTGCATGGCCATTGTGTAGCGATTTCTTTCTCCCTCCCCATTGGCTGAACTCATTAACAAAATGACAAATGGTTCGCGTTTCGAGTGCGTCGCGGTGCAGTACGTATACGGGGGCTCTAATAATGCAGCCAATGACAGTTTAAGAAGCGTGGCAAAGCATCTTATGATCGTTCCGCATTCAGTGCGTGTGCGTCATTAGCCGATAAGAACACCAACTAAGAAATCATGGAGCATGAGGCATGGACGCAGTAAACCACACCCTTCTTTACTTAAGTTGTCCGTGACTGCAGTGTCGATGCTCCGTTCTGTCAGTTTGTGTGACGTGGCCAAGGACACATTTTTTGGGGTTTGGGTATTCCGGTGAAGAAAGAAGGAATCGTTTACGGAGGGTGATTTAAAAATACGCCAAAAATACAGAAAATAATAAGAAAACTATGTGTACAGTTAACGATATTCTATACTCTAAATTAAACGCGAGTATTGAACTTACCAGAGGGCGGAGTTGAAAACTCGACGTGGCTGGAGTTTCCACACTGGGTCCTCGTTGTTCCAATCAGACAGGCGGACACCCCGACGGTGTAGTTGGTCCAGGGCTCGAGACTCGACAGGACAATCTCAGTTCCGTTCGCCCACCGCCTCCTTTCCTCTTCCATGAAGGGGAGCGCGTAGAGGGTGACGTTGTAGGAGACGGCAAACCGATCGAGATCGGCCGGCTGCTTCCAAGAGACGTACACGGAAGTCGCCGCGAGATCCCTGAAGCCGAGGCTCTCGACAGTTCCTATTGGAGGGGCTTCGGTACTGAAAAGTGCACGTCCTCGTCTGCCCTGAACGATTCGATCGTCGTGCTCGACGTAAGCTCGTATCTCCACAAGGTACTCTCCAAAGTTATCCAGTGCTTCGATGGTTATCGTAGTCTCGTTTGAAGAGGTCATCGAAGTCGTGCAGCTGGACTCGTCGATGTCCGTTTTGTTCGCGAAGCGGCAGACACGGAGGGTAAAACCCTGCATCGGCGGATCGAACGTACCATTCGGAGGGTTCCAGCTCACAACGGCCCTCGACGTAGTCGTATTTAGTCTCGTTGCCTTTACGGCGACGCGCCATGGTTTAGGGTATGGTGCTGGATCTGTCATGGCCTCTACCTTTCCAGCTATGGTCTGCCACGCATCGGAACCTTGTCCGTTGATATTTGCGATTTCTATGGTGTAAGTCTCAAAAGGTGTCAGGCCTGTTATCGTGAAGTTTGTGGCATCACCGGGTACGGTGACTGTTCCGACCAAGGTTCTTGGTTCGGTGTTGTTCTTCGAGTTCCACCACGTGATTCGGTAGCCTCCCGACGGTGCATCCTGGTCGCCCGTTCGTTGCCAGTTGACCAGCAATGCCGTGCTGTTGAGAGCTTCAGCCTCGAAACTGGTGAGAGCGGCAGCTGTGATAGGAAGAGACAAAAAGAGACAGAGAAAAGACAACAATGTTTGTTTCTGGAAAAATATTTTCTGCACGTCACCAATGCACGGTACAGCTTACACTCTCTTTGCAATAGAGGCATCTACATGTAAAGATACCGAGCGCGACACAGGAGGAAGAATCAATAGTTGTGGTCTTGCTTCTCCATCAGATATAGACGACAGTTATCAAGACTAGATGGTGGTATATGCTCATCCTGGGCACAAACTGGGGTGGTAACGATCGGTGTTGTTAATTATTTCGATGATAAAAATGCACAAAAGAGCCGATGTTGCGTTCGCAGTGTCGCCCAGTGAACATGTACAGTACAAAACAATAATGCACATAAAGCAAACAGGTGCAGCGTATTTGGTAGCTTAAGACTAAAATTGTTTTAGCCGACTTTCATAATGTAGTGGAAATTAGCTACAACTTCATAAAAACCATGCTAACCCAAAGGAGATAAACATATCCCATGCATTTTCTTGCGAGGAAGCTGCATGACATTGCTTAGCGCGAGTGGAGAGGTCAAATGTTCGGTACGTTTGCTACATATATCTGCATGAAATGTGTGGATGCAACTTGCAAGTTATGATGAATTGGCAAGACAGGAATAGGGTGCCAAATTCTGACGTGATTTTAATACCATCAGTCAAATAAACAAGTATAAACGCGCATATGCACTGCTTTATCTTAGAACACCCTATATCCTCCGCATCGGAAATATCATCGGGAAGAACCATACCTAAAACCTGCTATCGCTTGCATATGCTATCACTCCTAGACTACTGGTAAAACTATCAACAATCGAATTGGCCGTAAACGAACCTTTTGGGAGAGTCCGGAAGACAGCGGAAGCGTTCTTTCCACACTCGCCTTTGCCCTTGTTTAAGGAACAGGCAGCCACACGAATTGTGTAATTAGTAGCAGGGTGCAACCCGTGTATGATAGTGTGTGTCCCATTGATCTTACGCTCGAAGTATGCTCCGACGTGCTCAGTCAGGAAAAGAACCACCTTGTAAGTGACTGTGTGCTCCACAGAAGCGGTCGCCTGACTCCAGGAGACATTCAAAGTGTCCCAGTTCAAGAGAACAACCTTTAAGCCGTCAACGCGTGGAAGGGATGATGCATCGACGTTAAGAAAACTCATGGCGACATCACCCTCGATGGTATCACAATCGTGCTCCACGAAAGCCCTGATTTCCACAACGTATTCAGAGAATCCCGGCTCCTCTACAAAAACAGACTTGGCCTCATTCGGGGACGTCTTCGCAGTCCGACAACTTGATTTCCCTCGGAGACTATTGCCGACTACCAGAGGACAGATTACGACGAGGTAGCCATCGATTGGGGGGTCGACCTTGCCATCTGGCGGACTCCACTCAACGATGATCTTAGATGAAGATTCGTTTCCAAAGACCCTCTCGACAAGGAGGTCTTTAGGTTGAGAGCATGGTTCTGGATGCGTCTCTCCTTGACCCCTGGCTGAAAAGGTATCCGCCGACTGGCTGCTTCTCGTACTAATTCCGGACACATTTACGACATATTTCTGGTAGGGCTCCAGACTCGAAATGACCAAGCCTTCGGCATCTCCACTTGCATACGTCACTTCCGCTTCTGAACTCGCGGGTGCGTCTGCTTTCCGCCAGGTTATCCGATAGCCGTCTGGTGAGGATTGAGTGTCACGCTTCGGTCGCTGCCACGTGACTGCCAAAGCCGAGCTGTTGACTGCCTTCACTTTGAGCTCCGCCGGCTTCTTTGAAGACCCTGTCGTCAAAAAGGCGGGAAAAAAATAATGCCGCGAATCAAGCTTCTTGACGTCGGGCTGTCCAACGGGAAGTCCTTCGGAGTTTATAAGGGCATCACGTTTTAAAGAGCCCCAAAAATAATGTATGAAGACCGACCGGTTATATGTAGAGAACCAATCAAATGTCCATCGCCCATGTAATAACAGAGGTGTTCTGATGTGTTGCTCTTACGAAGAGCCGCATTGCTGATCTTTGCAGGTTTCCGAGCAGATATTGTCGCAATGGTCTAGGTTTAAGGCTTCGGTTCAAGGGCAGCTCTGTTGCCATTATTTTATTTTAAAACAAAAATAATATGCGTCGCAGTAGAGTTTGAAACAGTTGAAACGACAGCAAGTCTGAGGTATAGAATCTAAAGAAATCAATCAATCAACCGGAGAGACAATCACTGTGATCTAAGGAGGAAGCTCGAAAAGGAGGAGGTCGGAAACGTATTTTGAAAGAAAATTAGTTTGCTGTGTATAATTGAACATACATTGCGCAATGCTTCACACACTCATTGTAAGCTCGGTGTTACACCGCAGACAACAGTTTTAGCTAGAGGTGGTTCCCTTCATTTTTATTTTTTATTTCTTTTCGTCAAACTGGCTTTTTTAGCAAAAAAAGAAAAAGACGGATGGACATTTGTTTTAAAATGAGGCACTAAATTCGCGTTGATATCGAACTAGACGTACTCAAATTTCTGCTAAATTCGTCGTTATTAAACTTCGATATAAAAGTACAATACGTAAGAAGGGGATTGGCAATGAACAGTGAGCAGAACACTTTATGCTTTTATGCACTACACTCCTTGAAGCTCCCGCATCTATATTGTCTTACCATGCACTTTAGGCACCAATCAGTAGTCCACAGTTCGTCAGTTCATCCACCAGAAGCGGAAGCGGTAACATGCTACGGTAATCATTAGATTCCCGTGGCAAGATGTGCGGACACCTTTCGCTACTAAGAATGCATGCCTATTGGAGTTTCGTGTCGTCCGTTCCTTTTTTACCCCTTCTCCTGGGTTTCTATGTCAGACCTTCGCAATGGCTAAATTTATAAAAAAAAATCAATGACTGATGCCCCCCAAGTGTATCGTCGGGCAGTCAACATGCAGGAGCTTCTGAACGTGTTAGGTGTGCGATGCGGGTGTTCCTCCAACGGTATGTAATGCATCCGAAATAATTCTTACATAACATTCGATGGTTGTATCACCTACTATTGACAACCTCACCTGCTCGTGATGTCTGGAAGACGGTCGAGCTGGCCTCCCCACACCGTCTTCTGGTTGGTCGTACCAGGCACGTAGACACGGCAACGGTGTAATTGCCTCCCTGTTTCAAGCCAGTCAGGTACGTCTCGCTCTCGTTCACGTCTTGGAGCAGCACCACCCTTCCGTTGGTCGTCTCGTAGACAGTCACGTTGAAGACAACTTGGAAGTTTTCAAGCCCAGCCGGCTTCTGCCAGGCGGCGTGGACGAAAGTACCATTGGAAGTGTCAAGCGTAATGTTGGTGATTGTGGGTACGAAGTTCGGGTCGGTGCTGACCTTGGCTGTTCTTGGTGTACCCTCGATGATTCTGCCGTTATGCACGACGTAAGCTCGAATTTCCACAGTGTAATCGGCGAATGTGCTTAGACCTTGAAACGTCAACGCTGTGGCTGTCGTATTTGTAGATTTGCAGTTGGATGTCTCCTGGTTTGGTGCTCCCTCGTCAGTGCGGCATATTACGACGACGTAGCCTTGGACTGGGGGACCGTGCGTGTCCGGAGGAGGTGCCCATGTGACCGTGACGTTCGATGAACTGGAGAAGGTACCGGTTGAATGGAGAGAAAGTGCTCCTGGTGGTGGATTAGGTGATGGGTCCGTCGTACCTTCCGAGCGACCTGCCGTGGTCACTCCGGTCTCACTTGCAGAGCTGTCAGCTCTCGCTACTTGGACGATGTACCTCTGGTACGGCTCCAGATCTGTGATTATGAACGTGTTGGCGTCTGCAGAAACGAAAGTTGTCTTGTTGTCTTGATCCGTGCTGTTGGGGTGTTCACTTGCTTTCCACCACGTAACTTGATATCCTTTCACGGATTCGTCAGACAGGCTAGGCTTGACCCAGCTGACACTGAGCGATGTGTTGTTGATCACAGTGACTTGAATGTTGCCTGGTTCTCGTGGATCTGTCGGACAAAAACCAGACAATTTTAACTAAAAAAAACGCTGCTGTATGAATATTCCTGATCATTCATCCTCTGTAGTTACAGGACCACCCTACTTCAAGGTGTCAATCCCTTTGTCCGTGCCAATGTTAAACTACTTCTACTTAAACTGAAGGTTTTACATTTTTATTGAAATATAACATCATGCGGTATTGGTAGCTGGAGAAAAATGCCCGAGCAAGTTTTGTTTATAATTTGCTTCGGTAGCAAATCAACTTTGTTACTCCAAATATATTGACCTGAAATAGACATTAAAAAAATCTTTCCTTCACTTCAATTTTTTTTCTAATACTTTTCTATTAAAAATAATATCCTTTATATTATAAGGTCGGTTCAGGATGCCCACCTCGTCAGCTTAAACTTGATGCCTCACAGCCCCTTATTTTTCACTTGTGCCTTTCACCCTCGTTTTATTTATCTCGACGTTTATTTAGTACTCTAACACAACTACAAAACAAACTTCCTTTTGCTGCAATTTCGTGATATGTGCACAACCCCTGTAATTATTATTAAATTTGAAAACTCACCACCAAGCGTCTGGAAGTCAACGCTGCCCGAGCCTCCACAGCTTCGCCGTGCCGTTCGCACAATACAAACTACAACTTTTACGATGAAATCCGTCCGATAGGTCAGGTTGGAGAAAGTCACTTGTGTCTCGTTGACGATGACCTCAAAGACTTTTTCACCGCTGCTCTTCAAGAGTAGCTTCACGTTGTACACGATCCTGTACTCGTCAAGGCCCGCAGGCGCGCTCCAGGTGACTTGGGCTACACCCTGGTTCGACACCGACAGATTCAAGTTGTCCACTGCTGGGATATCTGGTGGATCCGTGCTGAGCGTTTTTGTGGCCACATCGCCCTTGATGATGCGGCCATCATGTTCAACGTAGGCCCAGATTTCCACGTCGTAATCGGTGAACTTCTTGAGGTCTTCGAATACCACCGTCAGTTCAGCAGCAGATGTATTTTTCGAACTACAACCAGATTCGAGTGAACGTTCGCTGTCGTCTTGAACAGGGCAGATGGTAACCACATATCCTTGGATTGGGGGACCGGAGGTCTCGTGCGCGGGGTTCCAGTTAACGGCTACTGTAGACGTTTTGGAGCTAGAACTAATGGCTTGGAAGGTGAGCCCCGAGGGTTGAGGACTTGGCTCGGGGTCTGTGAGGCCAGCGACGCGGACTCCTCTCTCCCCCCAGGCGCTGCTTTGGTCTCCATTTCCTCTGGCGACCTGGACGACGTAGTGTTCGTATGGCTCCAAGTCAGTGATTATAAAGACACCGGAGTCTGCGGCAACGAACGTCGTGCCGTTGGGGCTTCGGGTAGTGTCGTCCGAAGTGGTGCCGGCGTGCCACCAAGTGATCTGGTAGCCTTCCTCTGGTTCGCCTGAGGGACCCGGTGTATCCCAGGTAACGGTCATTGACGTGCTGTTGATCACGTGAACGCGAACGTTCTTCGGTTCTCTAGGATCTGTACGGGTAAGAGAAATGTGAAAAACAAATCAGAGAACACGTGAGACGTGCTTGTCACAATTTACAAATGTTAGTTATCAATATTTTTGTGCGTGTTCAGTATACTGTAAACGAATAAATTTTCGATAGGACCTAATTTTCGCGAATTTCGCGAATCGCCCACAATTCGCGAAATATACGTCCCGCGAACAATTCGGGCAATATGTGAACGCTACGGAAGCTACACTCGCTTCGCGAAAATTAGAACCCGCGAATAATTTCAAATTTTCAGCTTTGACCCGATTCGCCAAAAATTTGAGCCCGCGAAAATTAAGTCGTTTACAGTATTCCAGAAGCGTATATGCGTACGAGCACTCATAAATGTTAAGTAAAATAAAATTAATATAAGAAAAAAAATTAGACGCTTACAACACCCTGTAACGCTGAATTAGAGTGCAGCTCTTGAGGAGGAGGAGGGAAGGGTACTGAGGGGAGGGTATACCCCTCCTCCCTCCTCCTCACCTACTCATCCTCCCTAGTCCTCCTTCTCCCCTCCTCGTCCCTCCTCCCCCTCCTCTTCCTCATCCTCCCCTCTTCCCTTCTCCTCTCCTGCTCTCCTACCCCTCCTCCCTCCTCCTCATCATCCCTGCAACTCTTCTCTTCCTCCTCCTCCTCCCCTTGCTCTCCTCCCTTTCCTCCTCTCTCCTCTCCTCATTCTCCCCTCTTCCTTTCTCCTCTTCCCTCCTCCCCTTCCTCCTCCTCCTGCCTGCTCCTCATCCTCACTGCTCAAGAAAGAGGAGGTGAGGGGAGAGTCTACCCTTCCTCCCTCCTCCTCATCCTCCCTGCTACTCCTCCCCTCATCCCTCCTCCCCTTCCCCTCCTTCTATTCCTTCACCTCTTTCTCCTCCCCTCATCCTTCAACCTCCTCCCACCCTCCTCCCCATCCTCCTCCCCCTCTTCCCTTCTCCTCTTCCCCCTCCTCCTACTTCCTCTCCTCCTCCCCCTCTCCTATTCCCCTCGCCCTCCCCCTCCTCCTTCCCTTCCCCCTCCTCCTCCTCGCGCGTTGCATCATGGGAAATGTCTCATAATGCACCGCGCGGGACCCTCGTGACGTCACGTGTGACGTCACGAGTCCTGCGCGTCGCATTATGGGACATTTCCCATAATGCACCGCACGGTTATGCCGACGGCGACGCCGCTCAAGCCGGAAACGGGCGCCTAAGAGCTGCGTTCTAAAAATACAATCAGGCATTGCATTGAACCATCATTCTTTTTGAGCACTTATACCACGTCTCTTAAACTGCTTGATCTATGTTACTTGCAATTATGTTATACACTTATTGTAGCCACTGTGAGCCTTAGGCTTCCTGGGTGATTATGCTTACAGGAATTTAAAAAAAACATTCTGTCAGATTAATATTTTTGATTCAGATTCTGTTTTAAGGTGGCAGTTTGACTATCAAACACCTGAAACATCTCAATCCCCTCGAGCCTTGGCAATATTAGACTACTCTCAAACAAAGTGAAGTCCCCACATTTACTATCGGAATGTAATATCATGCATCATGAGCAACTACAGAAAGAGGCACATATAATTTTTCTTTTCTCCAATTTACTCTGTCAGCTTTAGTTTAATCTGATTCTTGTCAATGTTTCGGTATTGAATATAATATTCCAGAACCTGGAAGGGCGATTGAGGCTGCCCACTTTGCCAACTTAGACAAGATGGTTCACACTAAAAACAAATTACACCCTTAAGGGTGTAAAAGGCCTGTTCCAGAGACTTACACGCATAGCTATACCCTTTCAACACCCTCATTAAAGCGATACATCAATTTTAGTCGTAAAATAATGTACGGTTGCAGGGAACACACTATAAATCTTGAAGGGTGTGAAAAAGTATGCTTCAATAAAGTGAGGCGGGAAACCTTTTTCGGTGGGTGTGAAGCAGCCACACCCGATGTTTTCTTAGTCACTGCGTCGAATAGGTTTTGCTTGTACCAATTCGTTTCACTTGGAGAGATTCCTTGGAACTAGACATATGCTTCATGAGATTTATTGGCAAGAACAAAGAAACCTACTTGTGACCTTCGCAATTGCGGAAATGGTCACCTGCGAATGATTGTCTGCGAATTGACGAGTATACGCGTATAAGGCTGTGGAGCCGTCAGCAGAGTATCTTGATTCCTCTCTCGTGCATTATCTACTGCGCCTGTGTTGGCCGTTTCTGTGCATTTAAAACTGCATCAGGTGTTTGGTGCTCGTAAACTTGTTGCTCGTAAAAATTGTCCGTAGAGCACTGCTAAGATCTCCGGCATCTTAGCGGCGCTCTCGTTCACCAGTCATCTAAGGGTGTTCCCGCAATCCCTTGGTGTGGGAGCCACGAGACAGGCTGATTTAAACCTTTAAGAGTGTAAAACGTTTTAGTGCATTCCCACGCCTTTTGTTTTTCGCTTCTACCTTTACCTCTTGTTTTCGTTTCTCTCAAACTTCTTTTTGAATTTCATGAGACGTCAACTCAACGTACGTAAAGACTTTTGGTCTTAGCGATTCTGCGACACGTGAACAGCCTCAGTAATAATAATTAAATTGCAAAACTCACCATCCGAAGTCTGGAAGTCAACGCTGCCCGAGCCTCCACAGCTTCGCCGTGCCGTTCTCACGATACAAACTACAACTTGTACGGTGAAATCCGTCCGATAGGTCAGGTTGGAGAAAGTCACTTGTGTCTCGTTGACGACGACCTCGAAAACTTTTTCACCGCTGGTCTTCAAGAGTAGCTTCACGTTGTACGCAACCCTGTACTCGTCAAGACCCGCAGGCCTGCTCCAGGTTACGTGGGCTACACTGTTGTTCGACACCGACAAATTCAACTTGCTTACGGCTGGGATGTCTGGTGGATCCGTGCTGAGCGTTTTTGTGGCCACATCGCCCTGAATGATGCGGCCATCATGTTCAACGTAGGCCCAGATTTCCACGTCGTAATCGGTGAACTTCTTGAGGTCTTCGAATACTGCCGTCAGTTCAGCAGCAGATGTATTTTTCGAGCTACAACCAGATTCGAGTGAACGTTCGCTGTCGTCTTGAACAGGGCAGACGGTAATCACGTATCCTTGGATAGGAGGACCGGAGGTCTGGCGTGCCGGGTTCCAGGTAACGGTTACTGTAGACGTGTTGGAGCTGGCGCTGGTGGCTTGGAAGCTGAGCCCCGTAGGTTGAGGACTTTGCTCCGGGTCTGTGAGACCAGCGACGCGGACTCCTCTCTCCTCCCAGGCGCCGCTTTGGTCTTCATTTCCTCTGGCGACCTGGACGACGTAGTGTTCGTATGGCTCCAGGTCAGTTATTATGAAGACACCGGAGTCTGCGGCAACGAACGTCGTGCCGTTGAGGCTTTGGGTGGTGTCGTCCGAGGTGGCGCCGGCACGCCACCATGTGATCTGGTAGCCTTCCTCTGGTCCGCTTGAGGAACTAGGCGCGTCCCAGGTTACGGTCAACGACGTACTGTTGATCACGTGAACGCGAACATTCCTTGGCTCTCTGGGATCTGTATGGGAGAAGGGGAATGTGAAAGCAAATAAATGAAAATGGAGTTGACAGGAACATCTTTCTACGGATGCTCTTGTGAGCCAAAATGAGTACCATTTGAAAAGTACGATTTCTCTTTTTAGTGTGTTTGCTGTTTGCGTTTGATCTTTCATAGTTGGCTTAAAAAGGCATGAGATAAGTTTTATTTAACTCATTCCAAGCAAAAATGCCTATTTAGCCTTCCAGTAAAATTTCCACTAGTAGAGTTGTTGAGTTATGTTACCCGATTACCTTATATACTTTTTGAAGCCACAATGAATCCTATAGGCTCTGTTCGCTTCCCCAATTTAACTAATAACATTACGTGCCTTAAAAAATCGTCCTCCAAGTTGTTCAAGCTGAACTGTTCAAGGGATGAACGACTTACCGGCCAGTGTCTGAATGTCGTTCGATCCTGGTTCGCCGCACTGTCTCTTCGCCGTCCTCACCAGGCAGACGAATACCCGAACGGTGTAATTAGTTAAATGGGCCAATTCAGTCAATGTTGTTTCCGTCTCGTTGACGTCTAGCTGCACAATTGCCTTCTCACTGCCGCTTAAGTAAACCCTGACGTTATAGACGACCTGGTAATGCTCAAGGCCGATCGGCTCGTCCCAAGTGACTCGCACCATATTGGAGTTCGAGACCGTAAGCTCCAAATTGCGGACGGTTGGTATGGATGAAGGACTTGTGCTCGTTTCGGCCGTGGCAGATTTCCCTTCAATGAGTCTATCTTTGTACGTCACGTAAGCTCGAACTTTAACGACGTAATTGGCAAGCTTCTCAAGATCTTCAAACTCGACGACCGTGTTTTCGGCAGACACGTTTTTCGTCTGGCAACTAGAGTCGTCCAGGGCAGTCTCGCCGTCTTCAGTTGGACAAATGACGACGATGTAACCTTCGACTTCAGGGCCTTTGACTACGCTGGGAGCGTCCCAACTGACAGCGACTTTTGCTGATCGCACGCCTACTTCGATTGTCTTGACAACCAGTCCAGCCGGCTGAGGACTCGGTGAGGGGTCTGTCTTAACTCCCGACACAACTCCAAGGACATCCCCATTGGCGCTAGTAATCTGGATGATGTAAGATTCGTAGGAATCTAATTCGGATATGATGAATGTCTCGGCGTCCCCTGGAACCAACACGCCAGTCCCGCTCGTAGAGGTTTCTCCAGACTTCCACCACGTGATTCGATAGTCTTCAACCTTCCCGATCGGGTCCTTGGGGCTATTCCATGTGACTTGAATCGCTGTGCTGTTGACCACGCTTGCTTGAATACCAATTAGTTCCCTATGGTCTGTGGCGAGTGAAGATGAAAAAACAAAAAAAAGGCGTAATATTAGTAGCTGGACTCAAGAAAGAGTACTCTAAACAGCCTCCTAATCTGGTCTCACTATTCTTGCAATGTCAGTTGTTTTTAAGTCCAGAAGAGTTTATCAGAAGTAACTTCTTTAGTAGTAAAACAAGTTATTTGGCGTACAAAAGAAGAATTGGAATAAAAAGTAAGATCAGGCATTTTTATCATAAAATATTACATATTTGACATATTGATGGCACGCAGCATGTAAAATCATTATTTGATATATCATATAACACATATTCTGCACGCGTAATGCGGGCATAATCTTCGTATTCAATGTTAATCTCTACACTCTAAAAATTCCTGCGCGTCTACTTACCCGCAAAACACTCAACGAGTGAATCTCTGCGATCTACGAAATCAGCTCAGCGAATGATGAGGTGGAACATCCGTTTAGACCCAAAAATGAAGTCTGCGCTGTGGCATTACTCAATGCAAAGCGTCATGCATGCATTGCGTAATGCCACGGCGCAGACTTAATTTTGAGGTCTAAAGAGATATTCCGCCCTCATGATTCACTGAAATGATTTCGTAGACCGCAGAAATTGGCGCTTCGAGAGTTTTGCGGATAAGTAGACGCGCAGACATTTTTTAGAGTGTGCACACGCTTTACGCTAATTACGTTATGTAGAACTCACATACTCCCACTAAAGCTGCCCACATCATCTATCTACCATACCTATATTATACGCAGAACATACGTTCACAGTCATACATCTGCAGCATACGTAATGTGCAGTCGCGGATGATACGCAAAAGCCCAGGCTAGCTCGCGGATTACAAGGCCTGCCGCGCTATCAGAAGAAAGTTCAACCATTATTGAGGCTTCAGCGGCTGTTCAATTCTTGTCGTCACAGTCACTCCCCACTTGACCGGCAGTCACTGCGTTAATGCTGAATTCACCAAATATAGAGGCGTTCCGCGACCAAATGCAAAATCAAGCGTGGCTCAATCCACCGGGTCGGCAGGTTGAGCGACAAGGTTTCTGGCGTTTGAATAGCAATAGGGTTTCTGGCGGGATAAATTACAATAAACGTGTTTTTTTTTTTAAATTATTATTTCAAGTTACCGACCACTTCTACTATCGGTGCTGACTCAGCAATAGCTTGCTTGCCGACGAAGTGGGGAGTAACGCCAAAAATTGAACAGTGTCTCAAATACTGCTCGAATTCACGCAATAGCCTGGATCACATAAGTCAGCTTTCTTGCGTTAGATAGCACTGGAGGTCTTCGGAGTCACGTGCTCGCCTGGGCTTTTTTATATTGTCCGTGACTTTACGTATATTTCTGGACTAACGCAGTTCAAAAATATATATCGCCCAATTAAAAATTCTACAACCTGAAGAAACGTTTTACTTTTTAAAAATTAAAGACTTTCAGAAGCTATCGAATGTAGCTGTACTGTGCTGCACTGAAAACACCCCCGTCATGTGTCCTTATTTCATCACTTCGAGTGATGATCTGTACCATATCTTCACTGCAATGCGGTCTCAGTGTGATAAGCGTTGAACTCCTTTTTGCCACTGAGATTGCATGGTCATTGGAGCTTGATAGTTTTCTCCAATTTGGACGGTGAAAACAATTAATATAGTACCAACACTTAATGCCTCGAATCCATCGCAGTGCAGTATCAACTCAGGAGGTTCTGAGAACGCACCCGACTAACATCTCCTAGAATAATCAGCCATTATAGCACTTAGACGTCTCGACAGTGAGATCGAGTGCTGACGTAGTTTTAGCAGGAACGCCGCGTCAGCATTCGGCTCGGCACCGTGTACCGGTCAATCCGCTAAAGGAAAGTACGCTTGACGTTGAGTTTGGACCCAATTGCTGAGCTGGCGTCATCCGAGTCTGATAGTGTTACGTGGAGGACTGTTCGAAGTTTTAAAACTCTAGGTGGTGTCGACCGAATACGAAGGAACTTGACTCACCCACACCGGATGGAGTGAAGTCCTTTGCAGTAGCTTCTCCACAGTGCTCGTCGTGGTCACGCAGGATGCAGACAGCCACCGTAATAGTGTAGTTGGTCCGCTGAGTGAGGTCTGACGACACCCACTCTGTATCTTCAACATAATCGTGCTTTATCATCGTCTGATTCGACACCAGGTAAACTCTCACGTTGTAAGCATACCTGACGTCCCTCAGACCATTAACCTCATTCCAAGAGACTCGTACAAAGTTATGGTTAAATTCCGTGACATTTACGTTATGAACGGTCGGTATGGTTCCTGGGTCAATCGTGATGGATGTAATGGCAACTTTGCCGACGATGATTCGGGTTTCGTGTCGGATGTAGGCTCTAACCTCCGCAAAATACTCGGTGAAAGTGTTCACGCCTTCAAAAATGATACTGAACTCTTTCTCTGTCGTGTTTTGGGTGAAACACGTAGTTTCGTTCTGGACCTGGCACAAGCGAACAAGATATCCTTGTATCGGCGCGTCGAGAGTTCCGTTGGGGGGACCCCAGCGCAGACTCATGTCGCACGAACTAAAATGTATATGGATTCGTTCGATCGAAAGATCTGAAGGTTGAGGGCTAGGCGACGGATCTGTCGTTCTCTCCACTCGGGTGGCGACGCCTCTCCAAGTGGTGCTCTCTACCACGTTGATCGCCACGACTTCGATAACGTAAGTTGTGTACGTATCCAATTCAACAAGGAGAAAGCTTCTAGCATCGTGGGAAAGCAGAACGGTTTTGTTGTTGAGCCTCTCCTGGACATTGAGGGATGGGGTTTCCGATGTCTTCCACCAGGTGAGTTGGTACCCACTCAAGGGTCCGTTGGTGTCGCTCGGTGCCTCCCACGTGACTTTAAAGGATGTGCTGTTTACCACGTTCACCCTAAGTTCAGTCACTTCACTTGGCCCTGCACGGGAAACGAAACAAAGACAAAAGAGCAGAGGGTTCTTCGTCAAAAAAATTAACAAACAAAGGGTTACTACGTCCAAGAACAAGAACAATAAAAGGGCCACTTCGTTCAAAAATAAGAACAAACAAATTATTACTTCGTCCAAGAACAAAAAAGCGACGGGTTACCTGGTCCAAGAACGCTTGTCGTTCTTAAAACGGTAAAGCACACAACACAGCAACATGCTCACGAGACACGGGCATTATATGCCAGCTATACACCAACTCATGATTGCGAAGTAATATCGGGGAATTTGCGAGTAAAACGGGCATGCGCAGACAATTCTCCAATCAAAAAAGTGTTTGTGTTTTTTTTTTTTTTTTTTTTTGCACATGCCCCCATCTTTTTTCAGGGTAGAACACGCTTGAGTATAAACACATGAGTTGGTGCATTACCACTAAAAGTAATAAACTATAAAATATTTCTACGTATCTATGCACTCCTACGACTTAAAAAACGTAAGGCGCAGCAGGTCCCGAGCATTTCATTGTCGCTCCGAAACCACGAAGACTGCGGCAGTAGCCAATAAGGACGCCGAACAACGAACAACGAAGCCAAAAGCGTCAAGCAATTGAGCCACGCCCGGCGATTCTTAAAAGGGAGCTGGAGAACTTTTCAAGAAATCTGAGTTAGGGAGCGGACGTCTACAGCTTTTTGTCTCGTGAGTCCAGTCATCGCACTTATTTTGGGCAGAAGTAAATTTATAACTCGCATTTATTTTTGAAAAATGCGTGCAGCGATTGCCGCCGGCTATGCGGCGATCTCCTCTGCCGCCTGTTACCTGTCCAGAGCGTCTTGACGTCATCGACAGCATCCCCGAGCCAGCAGCAAGGGTCATGTGACCCCGCTGATGACGTCACTTTTGCTAGTTTTTTCTCTCCGCTCTCGCCCTTTCCCACTCTCGGCGCGCCGCGACGGACGGGTCTACGTCGAAATTTTAATTGGCTCTTACGACGCTCCTACTCATAAGATCGAAAGAAAACTTAACACATAATTTTTAAGGTGTCTTCATTACAACTTTTACTCTTTGTTCGAATTCAAGGACCTCTCCACTTTCCTTTTGAGCTGTCAATGATCATTCATTCCCGTAGAGCACGCTGTGGGTTATTAGGGAGTTTTAGGGAACCGTTTTTGCACGTCCGGTACGATACGACGGTCCCTCCGGTACTCACTGCGCATGCGCCACCGCAGAAGACTCGGACATGCGCAGTTCGTATCGGAGGGCCCATCATATACCGTATCGGGTGTGCAAAAAAGGTTTCCTAAAACTATCTATTGTCACTGCAATGTGCGGAGCGGAATATCCAACGTCTCTGGAGAAAACCCGATTCGGCTCAAAATGCAACATGCAAGGAACAACATGAGCAAGCGAATCGTCATGCGCCGTGTCCTCGCGCAGATGGCACTGTCTCAGGCTATTTGCATTTGGCGTAATCATCGCCGGACCAGTTCCGTAAGACGCAGTGATCGGTTCAGGGTGTATTCTGCGGGGAAGTGTGGATGCTACGCACTTTTAGAGTAGCCGAAACTAACATTAATAGTGCAGCCTTGACAGTCACTGACGGCCTAAGAAAGGCAGACTGTGGCGAATCCTGCAGCGTCTGATTCTCGCTCCCCCTAAAATTAACATAACTCATACCCTACGTTTCTGTCAGTGACGATTCAGATTCCCAATATTCTGCAGGAATATCAATCATAGAACTGATGGACTGTAGATAACAAGGAGGTGCCATAAGGTTGGAGGAACATTAAGGGTAGTGAGAGAAAGCGGAGGGTGCACTAAAAATTGTTAAAATAGAACCGGTAAAGACAGATATCAGAGCTTGTCATCGTAAAGTTTCCAGCAAAGAAACGAAGTGTTAGTGAGCAAGTAGAGAGGTGGAATAAAAAAAAAAAACATATATTTTTAGTTTAATTTGCAGATTTTCTAGGCTTTTTAAAAGAGTTATCAAAGGGGGGGAATTGATGCAAAACCCATGAGTCTTCAGTGACATAGTGGCACCGTTACTTTTGGGGAGTATGCCGTTGCTTTAAGAAAGGGATGCTGATATAATGAGAATCGTTAATTTGCTATGTATCGTTGTGTGCTCGGAAGCAGAGATGCCATATAATATTTGGCCATGAAAAATACAGTCTGAAATAACTTCGGGTAACTGAGCCGATATAAGGGATTCCATGACTGATGTTGTATTGGATTTGATAGAGCGATACCGCCCCCCTAGATAGCTAGTGAGTTCATGCCACCAGTCTGAATCACCCCTCTGCAGGGCGAGGCCCTATACCGTTGCTAGTTCACTGATGTGCCGACTAAATAAACATTTATAAACCAAAACCAAAACTACGCGGAGCACAAGTTCGTCCACTTCTTTTTCCAGGGGTTGTGGTGGCGTCAGAACACCGAGCTCTGATTGGCTCCGATTGAAGGATAGCGGGTAGACCTCGAAGCAACCTTCCTCGAAGTCTACCCGCTATCCTTCTTTAATCAAAGCCAATTAAAGCTCGGCCTTCTGACGTCACCACAACCCCTGCAAAAAAAGAAGCAGACGAACTTGCGCCCCACATAGCTTTGCTATAGCTACACTCCGTTTTACATTAAGTTTGACCGCAGCCATCGCTAGGATTCAACAAAGCAGCATCAAAAGTGCATCGTCACGGCGCTTTTTGTCTTCGTGTGTCTGCAATCGCCGTATAAACCAGCCACGCACAGTGAAGGCAATGTCGTCCTGCGTTTTTTTTTTTTGTTTTTTTTTATCAAAAATTAGCCTCGGTCATTACTCTGAATTGCGTGACAAATGACTTCAGGCATTAATGCCAAGAACAAGTGAAAAAAACAAAAAATGGCGCTGATGTACCCAAGAGGAACTGTGAGCAAATTTTTTAGATGGAGTCGAGAGTAGACTGCGAGCATATCTATGTTCCAATAGCCTGTGCCGGAAGAAAGACTCCTAAATGTCAAACGCGGCCACCTGTAACGATGAAGAGACTAGAGATTGAACCATCAAACTACAAGAGGGAGTTCCCATATTTTTTCGAGATGGAATACAAAAAAAAAGACCATCGGGTTTTTCCTTCCAAACTCCGATAAACCTTGCATGAGGAACAACAGGCTGGAAGACTCAATATAATGGTTCAATTCAGAGCAACTCACTTGCATGCGGTGCGTCATGACTGAACTCTGTTTCACTCGATAGGCAACCAAAAGAACGAGCATGTCTGCCGTTTTTGTGTGGAAGATCTAAATTGCCGCAGGTACCGTACCACGAGCGCTGCCCAACGACTGAGAAACTGTGATGGCTAGCCACTCAATCAACGAGTTTAACAAACTGAATACTGATGCGACGTGCTTGCCATAACCTAAGCTCATGCAGTTTCCTCAAGCAGGACACAAATTTTAAAGCTAGGTACAAAGACCGAGGTTTGTGCATTTGGTGCGTTGCCGTAAGCTCACTGAAAGAACGTGAAGGTGGAGTTGGAAAGAAGGTAAAGCAAGCTTGAGTTTCATATGCAGCCGTGCTGACTACAAAAACATGCATTGCCAGGTTAGAAAGAGGGAATGCCTGCGTATTGGCGAGCGAAGCTTAAAAGCAAGAACTAAACTTTTGAAAACAATCGTGCTTACCGGGTAATCCTGAAACATGATCCGGCGCGCAGGCTGAGATGTCTGAGATGGATCAAAAACTTCCTAGTTTCTCACCACGAGGACGCGTCCCTCGAAGGTCTTGTTAAACTTGCGGCCGCAGGGCTCGTATCATGCTCGCACATGATATGTGCTCGAGCTTGAGAATGGTTCTAGCAGGAATAGAGAAGCCATGAACGCCCCCTATTAACATGACCGACCGCGGCCTGGGTGAGGATTTCTGCAATGTTAACTGGAATTGAAGTGCGAAGACTGTAAACTCTGCTGGATTTATGTAGACCGTGCACTGAATAAAAGGAGTACCGTTGCCATTAAAACTATATTCAGAAGTGACAGTCGAAGAAACATACTTTTAG
Organism: Ixodes persulcatus; assembly: GCA_013358835.2. NCBI lineage: Eukaryota > Metazoa > Arthropoda > Arachnida > Ixodida > Ixodidae > Ixodes > Ixodes persulcatus. The sequence continues at coordinate 191,984 of JABSTQ010002724.1, forward strand.
CTGGATATTACCGCGTGTTGTTTCAACAATGATTAAAACCTGGAATGCACCAGAGATGATTACCTTTTATGAAAATAAATCGTCAATCGGCAAGATGAGAAATCAGACCGAGAGAATGTTCAAAATTGAAAATTCCAGGTTACCTTTTCTTAATACGAATATTCACGTTAAAAACTGAAAAGAAAGCTTCAAAAAGTAGTGTACCAGTCATTCGATCCTCGCACCTATACTTTGTTCCACCCTAAGCTCACAGTGCAGTGGAAGAAACACGCTCCTTGGACCAGTCATATCTCTTTCTTTCGTCACGTGATTACGCTCCAGCTCATACTGCGTAAAAAGCGGGGTCATGTAATGGAAGTGTGGTGGTTGATTGGTTCGATGGGCACCGTAAACTTAGGGGTAAACGGAGAACAGTGTTTTGCAAGAGACAAAACAGCGAACGATAGCATAGTCGTGAATGTCTCTCTGTTGACCAGGCACTTCTGCAGCGGATGACATCACGAAGTTGTGGGTTTTGCAGCTTTAGTTTCATAGACAGAACTGTATAGGTTTAGCATGCTACAGGAAAGTTTGAGAAGAAAAGCAACTTAGCTTACTTGCAATTATATAAAAAATGCGAAAAAGATTTGGAAAGGAAAGAGTTATATGCATCTGCTTGAATGGGGTAACTGCTTAGCATAGGCTTCTTAAAAGAAACTGCAAAACGATTCTGTCAGCTTAAATGGCAAATGCGAAATTTATTTCAATGAAAACTAAATGGACGTCGTAGGAGACGGAGTAGTGCTGGACTGACCTGTTGGCGGTGTTTCGAACTTAAGAACACCGGGGTCCCCGCACTGTAACTTGGTCGATCGAGGTAGGCAGGCGGACACTCGAACTGTATGCTGAGTCCACGGTTTTAGCGCGTCGAAGCTAACATCGGTTCCATTAACGTTCTGGCTGGAGATCAGCGTGTCCTCTTCTGTTAAGTAGAGGGCCACGTTGTACAAGACACTGTACTGTTCTAGTCCGGTGACTCTGCTCCACGACAGGGTCACGGTGCTCCCGTTCGAAGCCGTGTAGTTCAAGTTGGTCACTGTCGGTATCGGTGGAGCTTCGGTGGCGACGAACTCCGTGGCTTCGTTCCCTTCGATGTACCTGCCGTCGTGGACAACATAGGCCCTCACCACCACGCCATAGTCTGCAAGATTCTCCAGTCCTTCGAAGGTGAACGTGAAGACGCTTTCGGAAGTGTTCGAATACTGGCACTTTCCTTCCTCGGGAATTCCGCGATTTACTTCGATCTTGCAGATATGAACGTAGTATCCTTCGATAGGAGGGTCAAAGGTTCCGTTAGGAGGCGCCCAGCTGACCACCGCTTTCGAAGAAGTGGCATTAACCTTCACAGCGGTTGCCGAAATTTTAGTAGGAGGGGGACAGGGCTCGGGGTCGGTAATTCCTTCAGCATGAGCCGCGGCTCCATCCCAGGTACTATTGCGGTCGCCGTTAATCCTGGCTACCTGGACGGCGTAGGTCTTATAAGCCTCGAGGTGCGTAATAGTGAAGCTGGACGCGTCTCCTGGCAGGAACACAGTTTTGTTGTTGAGCCTGTCTTCGATGTCGTCCGTCGAGGTGCCTCCTGTCTTCCACCAGGTCACTTGGTAACCCTTCACCGGTCCGTTGGGATGGCTCGGTGGACGCCAGGTGACCCCGAGAGCTGAGCTGTTGAGCGCTTTCACCTGGAGTCGGGTGGGCTGGCTCGGACCTGGTGGGGAGGGACATAGAGAACATGACAAAGACACGTTGTTGCACAGGTGTGCAACAATGGGGCATTTCAATTGCGTCATGTTGTGATCAACTTAAGGTTTCCACGACGTTTGTGCTTAAGAACTTATACACCAACGATCGTGTTTGGGACGTCAAGTCACTGATGCTGTTATATATAAAACGGAGCATGCGTAGACGCTACTTTCTCGCATAAATACGTTCTTGCGGGTGTGCAATGTCCATACTTTTTTCTTATAACAGAATGAGCTGTTTATATAGGCCATTCCAATAATCTCATCCCGCGCGCTGCCATCTTCGTCTACTGGGCTGTGAAATACGTTCTGAAATATGCAGTAGCTCTCTTCTGCAAAGTATTAGACGCCGCGCATGCGTCCACAGCACCGTGCCTTGGCATTTTTTTGCGTGGGTGATAAGCGCCGAAAAGGTTTATCGTAGTAGCAGCAAAACTTAGAAAGGAAGTTCCTGGATGTTTCAGAGGGGTAATCGATGTTTCGCTGAGGATGGCCATGATTACACTTAGCGAAACGTTGGCTCCCACTTTCAGGAGCTTCCTTTTTAAGCACGTGCTCGTTTTGGAGAGCAACGAATGTTTTATGTTATTATCTACGGTACATGTTTTCGAGCTAAGGGTTTCGAATTGTTTTATAGCCCTTTTATCAAGGTGTTCGAAGATGTGAGCTGGCAAAGTTTTTTCAGGCGCATTGTCTTGTCCTGAAAAGATATCTATAAGCGAATGTGACATTTTCATGTCCCATACTCCTCAACCGGTAACGGGCTATAAAAACAGTGCGATGAAAATTCGGGAGAACAGATGTCGATCCCGGTAATGGTATATATAGAACTCCAAAGCTCTTTATTTAATAAGCTGTAAATTATACAAAGTACTACGAACAGGTATTAAACACGCAAGCAATATACCCTATACCACTTTAAGGCCCAGTTAAACGTAGGGACCAGGAATAAGCCTCCGCCATGACGTGAACCGTGGCGGAGGCGTTTTTCATAAAAAATGTAATCAGATACGTGAGCACCGAACGCTATGAAGAGATAACATCTGCAATCTGAAAGGCTGGTTCACACATTGGTATTTGACTGCGACCGGCTGCGCTACGATCGCTTGTGACTTGTTACGACGAGGGAGCACGCTGGTGCCATCTATCGGGAGAAACCTTTCCAATCCGCGTATATTTCCTAAATTTTTACGTATTATTATTTATCCGTGGGCTTGATATAATTCCGACATGATAAGCAGCCATTTCTCATCAATAGTGCGTAGATTGGATCTCGCAAACACTGCAAAATCTTCAGTCTAAGTCATACGGAGATAGAAGCGTTACAGAGCTACTCGATAGATGGCGCCACTGTATTTTTTCGTCAGTAGCGGTAACAGCCGGCTTCAACGTAATTGATCACACTCACACGCGAAGGTGTAAATCAGTCTTCAGAAATGATTTGGCTCTGCCGACTCACTGCTGGGGGCCGTTGTGACGGCAACAACCGCGACGTCTCCTTCTGCGGTTTCTCCGTTGGGCAGCGAGTTGAAGGCTCGGACTTGGACTTGGTAGTTCGTGTACGCCTCGAGCCCGTAGAAGCTGTGGGTCAGCGTCTTGCTATTGAGGGTCTTGTACCTCGAGATGAGCCCCATCGGAGGACAGGTCCCCAGCTCTGGACAGATGCGGATCCGGAAGCCGTCCAGGGGACCCACCGGGTCCCGAGGCATCTGCCAGGAGACGTCCACGGTCGTCGCTTGCTGCTTGGTGACTAGCAGGCTGGTCGGACGGCTCGGTTCTGGGAAGATTGGGAGTGCGGAGGGCGAGTAATTTGCCCCCTGTTTATTAAACTCGCGCGATACACGATTCCTGTAATCTTCGAAGTCCCTGAGTGCGTACACCTTTCCAACGCTTAAAGTCCGGGCGGAAGAGAGAGTCACTAGGCTCTGCACGTATGGCCAGAGTTTGATACTTGGTAATACTTGGCAGCATGCAAAAGGCGATTGATGAAATGTCCTATTCTAGTGCACAGCGATGCACTCGAGAAACCATTTATTGGTCTTACTTTAGTGAGTGCAGTCAACGAAGAAGGCCAGCGGTATGGTGACCCAAGGATCGCCCAGTCTCAGCGGTCAAAAAAGTTGTCAGTCCCTTTTGACACTAAGGTTGCGTAACAATTAGAGCATGATACCAATCGTGCTTATTGTACCGTTATGTATTTAGTGAACAACGACAGGCAGATATATTGACTTGGCTATAGAATGCGCCGCGGTCAGCTGAACTGGTTTAATTCGCTGGTCCGTGGTGCATGCTTAAGTGCGGCCGCTGGTTTCGCTAAACCACTGGATGATACACTTCTTATTGGCTGACCTGATGAAAGAAAGACAAATCAAACAATAGGTGTTCCAATGCATCGCAGCGAAGTGTACGGCGAAAAAAAAGAGATAACTTGTTTTGTTGTTGGAAAGAACTGGGTCGAGGGCGTTCTTATACAGCGAACAGCGCATTGGAACTGGAACCCCAGTAGCAATACTTAGCACGCATCTCTCCTAGCGTACTTTTGCGTGGGCAGCTGCCACTATCAAGGGCTGATTGACTATGGTCCTGCCTTCAAATGGCCGACTGAAGCTGGTCATCAGCCAAGAGACTAGACAGGAACTGACCTGCAGCCCACGTCCTTCCCGTGACGGTGGACGTTTGACTGTTCAGCCAGGGTCCAGTGAACTGCACCAGGGCCTTGACCATGAATGTGTACGTTGTCCAGGGGGCCAGCGGCGAGATGACCGCCTCGCGCACGTTCCCAACATCGGCGTTAAAGCAGAACCTGTTGTCCTTTGTGCACCAGAAGAGACGGTAGTGAGACGGCGTCACGTCCGGATTCACTGGCGGCTCCCAGGACAGCTTCACGGATGTGGCGCTCAGAGTCACCACCTTGAACGGCTGGGGCCCGGCTGGAGCTGCGAAGACAGTTATAAAGTCGCTGTCAGCTAAAGAGACACGGGGCGTAATTTACTATGTCCACCTTCTTGCTTCGTGAACCCAGACCAAACCAAGGGTTCTAGGAAGGGCCGACATTCTGCCAACGTAGTGGCTCAACAATGCGAAGATTTTAGAAAATAGCTATGCTTCAAAGCAAGTATCACAAAACATGCGACCTTTATCTCCAAAGACCTGTAATGTATGAATCGCAGTATTTAAGGGGTCATCGATTAAATTTGTTGAGAAGACATTAAACAATCGTCTCGGTGGAGGGGGGGGGGGGGGAGGAAGAACTGATAATTTTATCAATTTCCACTCTAAATTTAGAGGGGAAACTGACTTGATGCATTGGTCACGCGCCGTCAATTTTCCCGCAAAATTTAGCGTGGAAACTACATTGGTGTTTAGGTCTCGTGATGTCAGTTTGGATGGCACCATTTTTCTCGCGAAATTTAGCGGTCAAATTGAATTGGTGTTTCGGTCACGTGACGTCCATTTTCTCGCTAAATAGAGCGTGGAGACTGAGTTGGCGTATAGGTCACGTGGCGTCAATTTCGCCGCTAAACTTAACCCGATATGCACGGACGGACGGACGGGCGGGCGGACGAACAAACGTTTGGGATCGGATGGTTCTGTTAAAAAGCAGTAAAAAAATGAGACGTTTACAATCCCCTGTAACGCCTAATTAGAGTGCAGCTCTTGAGATAGAGGAGGGGAAGGTACAAAAAGGAAGGTATGCCCCTCCTCTTCATCCGTACCCTCCCCTCCTCCTCTCCAGCTCGCCTCCCATTTAGGGGAAAATTTTCCCGTTAAATTTAACGCGAAAAGTATTCCGCTAAATTTAGCGGAGAGTTATTGCCACTAAATTTAGCGGGGAAATTTTCCGCTAAGCAGCGGTGAAAATTTTTCCGCTAAATTTAGCTGGGAATTTTTTCCGCTAAATTTAGCGGGGAATTTTTTTCGCTAACTTTAGCGAGAAAATTTTTCCGCTAACTTTAGCGGGGAAACTAGGGATTTTCGTAGATCGTTTTCGCCGTCCCGCAACGCCCTCCGCAATCCGCTACGGTACCCGCAACTCTACAGTCAAGGCTATCGACGCGCAGGCGCAGTAGCAACTTCTTCATTGCGGAGGGCTTAGCGGAGGGGGAAACGCGGTCTACAAAAACTCCCTAATTTTCCGCTAAATTTAGCGGGAAAGTTTTGCAGCTAAATTTAGCGGTAAATTTACCCATAATGCAACGCGCGGGGACGTCATCTTGACGTGACTGGTGACCCTCGTAGTCATGGGAAACGTCACATAACGCACCGCGCGGTTACGCCGACGCCGACGGCGACGCCGCTCAAGCCGGAAACGTGCGCCTAAGAGCTGCGCTCTAAAACGAGACAAGCCGCGAGGCACTCACAGAAAGGCATGGTGATGACGCTGTCGTTAACCACGTCGCTGTATATCCTGGCGTTGTCGGTCGGCAGGAGGTTGAAGGCGGACACCGAGAAGACGTACTCGGTCCAGAACTTGAGACCCGTGACGGCCTGGGTCCCGGCGTTGGACTGGAGGATCTCGCGCTCGCCCACGTTCGAGCCGTAGCAGCGACGCTTGGGGCACCAGCGCAGGACGTAGCCCGTGATCGGGCCGTTGGGGTACTTCGGAACGCTGATGAGCACGTTCACCTGGCTGGTGGACACCTTGGTGAAGGTCATCGAAGGGCTGCTCGGGTCTGCGAAATTCGTTGGGGTCATCTTCCGTCACCTTCGCTTTACGTACACGTCTTCGCTAAGGTACCATGGCACTTGGCAAGGAGCCTTCTAGAAGTCGCGGGTCACACTGCTAATACATCTTACAAAAGACAGACTGCAAACACTGTCTGAGATCTTTGTCCTTGTACGATGGTCCTGTCATCCAAAATTGTCTGTAGACATGTTTGACGCACACCTTTGTATAAAGGAGACGTGCATCAAATCATGATCAAGGACTGTCCGCAGGTAATTCGGTCATCATGCCTACGGCGAACACCGCGTCTTTTGAATGATACAGTGCAACTCTGGCTTAAGTCTGTTTCACTTCAAGTCCAACATCGCGTCTTTTGAATGATATACTAGCAGTGCGACTCTGGCTTAAGTGCTATATTCAGTTTCACTTTAAGTCCAGCCCACGCTATATACCGTACGATGTAGGCAGTCGAGCAGCCTCAAAAGTGCGACGTCACGACGGCGCTCATAGTCTTTGTTTCGTCTGCTGTCACCGACTAAACTAAATCAGTCACGTGCACAGTGAATTCACCACGATCCGGCGTCTTTCTTTTTTTTCGTGCGTGATTCGTTCAGTTGGTGATGGCAAACATCCCCAAAAACGAAGACCGACGTGACGATGCACTTTAGGCGCTGCCTCATTGGCGCCCTCAGATCGTAGCGTCGTGCTGCGGTCGGACCTTAGTTCGTCTGCTTCTTTCCAGGGGTTGTGGGGACGTCAAAACGCCGTGCTCTGATTGACTCTGATCGAAGGATAGTGGGCAGACCACAAGGCAGCTTGCTTTGAGGTTTATCCACTATCGTTCAATCAGAGCCAATCGGAGCACGGCGTTCTGACATCACCACAGCCCCTGCAATAGAAGCAGACGAACTTGCTCTCCGCATACCCACGAAGAATTCTGGAGCGTCTGTGCTTTCACGCAATATCCCTTGCAGGAGCTAATTACTGTAGTGTCTATGGACGGAGGAAGGAGCTCGGCGAATGAGGAGACTGGAACTATGCTTTTAGACCTAAAAGATTTCAGTCTGCTTTGTGGCGCTGAGCAGGATGTTGTACCGTGCTCAGTACCATAGCCTCCTCCATGCTCACAAAGCCTGGCAGTTCGACGACGGAGCCACATAGAGTGCCCGGTCGCAGATTTGGAGCGCGAGGATATGGTAGCACAGAGCACCAAAGAGCCATTTCTCGGGAACCTAGACGTCAGCGTACAGCTTTTGCAACGGCGAGGACCCGAAACACACTTGTTCGCTCGAGAGAAGTGTTTCGGCATCTCGCCGCAGCGGGGCGCCAGTCACGTGGCTCTCCTCTCATCCGCTGTCTGCCGTTCCACCTTTTTCATTTCGGCGGCCGCCTCTCGTGGCGATCTGCCAGGCTTTGTCAGTATACAGTCAAACCCGTCTATAACGAACAGCAGGAAACGCTACGATCAGTTCGATATAGCAAAAAACATTTACAACGAACTTCCACGATGAGCTCATTGTAAGGCGAGAACCTCTCTTTCTTTCTCATGCCTTGTAACAACTCGCTAAAACATTTTTTTTTTTGTGCAGAGTTTATTTTTTTAGCTTATCTGTCCTTCTGAATCCCTTCTCTTCGTGGGCAAACGCTTTGGGATGAAAAGATTTTTTTTTATTTTTGCGTGTGTGCAGAATGTATTTTTTAGCTTTCTCCCCTTCTGAAACTATGTTCGCAACTTGAGCTTTTCTGAATTTTCGTTCTGTCCTACTTCTTTTTTTGGGGAAGGGACAGGCTAGAAGACGATTGTTTGCGCGTTTTCGTTAGCCTTCCCGGGGGAAGAAGTTCGATATAGCCAATATGTTGTTTGTTATAAAACATACTTTTTACATCCATTTTTATTTAAATTTTCCTTGAGTTCGATATCGACAATAATTCGCTGTACGTGGGTTCGTTCTAAACGGGTTTCACTGTATAGGGGTCTATGTCAGTACCCAAAGCGTAGACTGAACTGTTTTTAGATATATAAGCATATTTTTGTCCGGTCATTGGCCGAGCTCGCTCCGTATAGATGGCAATGATTGACTTTTCGAAGTACTTTGCGAGAAAATAAAAAAAACAGCGATTTTTTTTTTAGGGTGTATATAGTATTACAGTGACCGACATCTCAAGAAACGCGGGGGCGTGGCCTTTCCCGAGCATCACATCGCTCGGCAGCAGCCAATGAAATTGCGGCATCAAGGCTCTTTTCCATTTGGAGATTCGCGGGCGGATCCGCGCAGGCGGAAAGCGGAATTTCGGAGCCGGGTGGCGCAAGTCGGCTCGTCGCTGGCGAAAAAATCTGGGATCAGTCCGGGACTCATATCCCGATTTCCCACCAGAGATATCGGTCGATTTTCGCCACCCGGCTTCAAAATCCGCTTTCCGCCTGCGCGGAATCCGCGCCCGCGAATCTGCAAATGAAAACGCGTGTAGTAGAAGAAAACAAAAAACGCGCCTAAGAGCCTTTTTTTGTTGTTTTAGATGACACTGACCATAAACACACCAACTGGACTCCCTGATGTGATGCCGTACACTGCAGTTTCGCTGCTTTCGCCACTGCGCATGCGCAGAACGCTTCACCTGGCTCGAATATATGGTTTCTGCGCACGCGCACTGCCCACCCCTCATGTGCGCAAACGTGCGCCTGTTTCGTACAGACCGTGTGTCGGCGCATTATTCGCAACTCCAACTAACTATAGGTGGAGCCACTCATTTTCCAAAATGGCGGTTATAGTGAGGGTCGGAGATGCATGCCTCTGTTGAGCCTGTCTAGTGTGCTGGCTTCACTGAGCGACACAAAATTATTATGGTAATACGAGGAAGCTAGGGTGTTATCAGCGCAGGTCACGTCTTTATCTTGAAAACAAGAACGGTGTTTAGCGTACTATTTACCAAAGTATGCGCGTTTTAATTCTGGAGCGAAACCGAAACTAACTTCTATTTTGGATTTAATTTCTCCATATAGGTCTTAATTTCGGATTCTTTCATAACTCAAGATGTGTCTCACATCGTAATTATTTAGTTAGAGAAGTTGTTCCCGGAAACTTTATTTTGTGACATACATGTTCGATCCAGGCTGATATTTGTAGTTGTAGTTGTTGAAAAAATCAGCGCTGATATTTGTGCGTTCTCGCTGAATTTTCTCGCTCAGATAACTGTCATGGGAAATAATGAACTGCGGGCCTTTTAATGGGTGTTTGGGTATTTAGATGATTAATTGGCTTAACATTATTCCCAGCACAAGATAATAGAATAATTCCAATTTTTACGATATGTCCACAAAACGTATAAATTAATAAACGCTGTTCTCACTGCAACAACCCGAAGACTCAATCCGAGTCAGACAGCTGAAGTGTTTGTGTGTTTTTTTATAGCAACGCGTGACGCTTAAAACTTTATTTTACATCCAGTGTTTGACTGTTTGTCTATCTTGATAACGATATCCGAGTTTTTCATATGCTAAAAAGAAAACAAAATTATACCTTTCTGTAAAGACTATTATGTTTAAATGGTGTATTTTTGTGATCTTGGCGTTAATTGGGGGCATACATTGCCGCAATTTGTATTCACAATAATAATAATATCAAAATTCAGATATTTTAATACGTAACTTTTCAAGCTCTTATAATTTGTTGCTTATGATCTAATTTCAAACACGCGAACAAATATGACAATCAAAGGTGTGCTCATTATCATCACTGGTGCCAATTGCAGCATTTTAATTACCAAGTAATAAAAGAGAGTAAAAAGTCAATGAAAACATTCTAGCTGATGTGAGAAATCCATGTAAAATTACATCAAAGTCACGACTTTTGACATCGGCAAAACGTCCAAAATCCCTGCCAATATCCTTCCAAACCAATGCCCAAAAGTAAAAAAAAAAAAAAAAAAAAATTTCTTTGAATTACTAATTTTTTATAACACTTAGTTGCTTTCATTTTTACGCTCCGTCGTTTTGCCAATCTCAGCCTTTCCAGTTCGAAGGAACGCCTACCTGCTTTCACGTCTGCTCACTGCAGCGCGTTTCGTGGGAGTTGGAAGCCGCTGAAACAGTAGTGAGTTTTAGTATTGCGTATACGATCGAACGCAAGTGCTGTGTGTTTGCGCTAGCTTTGCGTGTTCCACACTGCGCGTGCGCGGAGGCGAAAATTGTGGTCTTGGATACCGCATGGCGATAAGGCGCACGCACAACGTGGGGCGCGCAACTCGAACGCAAACGCACACCGCTTTCGTTTGCTTCTATGCGCAATACTGAAACTCTCCAGTAAGGTACAATCCCATACCGGCTGCAGCACTACGATGGGACAGTGAAGAGTGTTGTTTGGATTCGGAAACGACATTTCGCGAGCCATGATCGCGCGCAGTTCCGCCGTGCCCGCTGAACAGGAGTGTCGGGGGACCCTCACTAGAGCGCTTCCCGTTCCCACCGCGGGAGGGCGAGCGCCGAGCTGGAGACGCGACATTATAGCCAACGTTCGCCGAGGAACTTCGCTTAAACTTTGTAACGAAACGCCGCGGATGCCGCCACTCTGAGACTTCCAGAAGCTTCCGTCGAGTTCCCGTTTCGAATTTCCAGTGGTTCGAGAAAGGAATTCCGAATTCCCCTTACATTTCAATTTTTTTTTAGATCGTGTCGTTACGTTAACGTATTCCAAATAAATATTGCGTTGGATAATCCGTAGGTATAAAATAAAGCGAGCGAGTAAAAATGTATCCACGTCCAACCACGCGTGTCGAGTCGACACGATCACATTTGTTCCACTCCCTTGTTTTCAACTATCTCGCATACCCTAACTAACTCATCCCCTAAAGTCGGAGCTTGAAGAAGTCTAATAAAAAAATAAAAAGCCTAAATACGGAATCAGTTTGTGCTAAATTTAAAAAAAAAAAGAGAAACAAAAGGTACGTCGATCATATTGTTCCCTCGAAAACGTAACGAATTCCTGTTCCAGTTCCACCGATACAAGGTGGAACGGAGGCGTTCCTTCGTTTTTCCTAAAAGGAACACAGTTCCATATAGGAACGCCGTTACTTAGTACGCCGTCCTGTAGAACACTGGTACTTTGTGTCATTTAGGAAAAGCGCGTCTGAGGCTTTAGTCGCACTCACATGTCGGCAAGGTGAAGTCCTTCACGGACGCTTCGGCGCCATAGAGATACTTTCCGTTGTCCACGTTGTAGGCGGACACGAACACCTGGTACTCCTTGTAAGGCTCCAGTCCCGTGATCCTGTAGCTTCTGCATCCGCAAGAGAGGACACTCTTTCGAGTCCAGACGCAACATGAAAGCCCGTCTACATCCGACATCTTATGATATTAAGGCCGTAGTTGCTGAATTTATGACGTCATCTAACGAAGGGCAGCGCACAGCACAGTTTGAACACGAGTGCTGACGTCAGCATACAACTTGGAATCGTGTTCTCACTGAGTGAACACCAGTCTCTGCGGAACGCTGACGCAGCTCTTGTGTCGAAACTGCCTCGCGCTGGCCTTCTTTAGGTGACGTCATAAATTCGGCACTATGGCCTTGGCACCTAGGAGGTGTTACTGCTTAACGCAATGCTGCTTGAGAAACCTTGATCTATAGCTCCTAATTGATTACCGCGTTTCAATTTTAAATGCTCGTTTATTTTCACTTGTTCATTGATTTAAAGACCCTGAAATCTTATTCATGACTAGATAAGACGGACTGTTCCATTCAATGGATCGTACTGGTGAAAGGGCGGCATATTGGTGGTGTCCAGACACCTAAATAATAGACGGCCCCGTAAACTACGAGTAGTCGACGCGCTCTGCCAGATGTCACAAGAATACGACTCGCTGATTGGACGAAAACGTCAAGCAAAGGATGACGTATCGGTTGCGCCCAATGGGCGCACTGACATCGGGCAAATTATGCTTTCATTTCACGAAGAATGCATGGGCCTTGCGTTATCTGCGTGGGTGTTCACTCGTATCACTTGAAAGCACGATTCTCTCCTTTCAAGCTCTCTCCCATATTCTATCTTTAATCCGACTTTTTCTCAGTGATCTCGGTCCCAGAAGCTGGGGTATTCGTGTGGTGGTTAGATACGTTCCCATTATTACCGCAATCCGTATACCGTTGTTCTTTAGTTTCTTCATTTATATATATATATATTTTTTTTTTTTTAATTTTGTATAATTAACATACCGGTGCTTGATTTCTATTGCGCAGAGTCGTTGACCAGACCTAACAATGATCTACCATAATCACCACAATCCTTATCTTAGTATCGCTACTTGATAAAAAAGAAAGTACACAAACTTGATCATTCTGAAGATAACCGCGGAGCACAGAAGTTGAATGCAATCTATTACCTTCCAGAACCGCCTCGCAGAAATCGACGTCACGTGACTTGAGATAACATGACCTGGGCACGTCACGTCAATTTCTCCATTTAATTTAGCGGAGAGATTAACACCAGTGACATTAATTTTTTTCCCGCTAAATTAAGCCGGAAAATTGACATCAGTAACGAACAATTTTCCCACTAAATTTAACGGGGAAATTGACGTGACGGATCTCTGTGACGGACTTCGTGTTAAAACGAAGTTTGCACCGATTCGCGTGCCCTTAATCTACCTTCACAGGGTCGTTCCCCAGGTAAGACCCAAAACTTAATGTTTTCTCTCTCTCTCTCTCTCTCTCTCTCTCTCTCTCTCTGATCTTTCGTCGCCTTCGTTTATCTTCCGCTTGCCCTTCCGCATATGATATCTCAGGAATGCGTTACTATGTGCAGGCATTGGGGGGTACGTTGATAGCGCGATCCCGTCTAATCATCGGCTGTTACGGCGAGAGCTGTTAGTGGGACCCTCCCAGGGAGGTTGCGTGGTCGTCCTTGGCGAAAACTTCCGGTGACGTCATCGGTCACACAATTGCTCCCAGCGACTACCGCCACCGCTGAGTTTCTAAGAGTTTCTATCGTGAAAATTTTCAAAATAAAAATAAAAAACGGCAAAAAAAAAAAAAAGACTCGGCGGCGCGATGATATATAGAGAATTACGGAAGAGCCGGGCTGCTGTCGTTATGACACGCGTATAGCGCCGTAGCGCTTAAATGCACTCGAATTCTTTTTTTAGCGTGTATAAGGTGCAAATAAAACTGAAAGAATAAACACAGGGACGGACAGAACAGCGCAGATGTGCTGTTCTGTCCGTCCCTATGTTTATTCTTTCAGTTTTACTGAACTTCACCAACGCGCTCACGTCGAACTAAGTATAAGCTGCAGTTCCAGTTACATGCAACAATCAACCTAGTTAGGTTTCAGTTACCTCGCAAATAACCCACGACGTCGAGAAGTGCTAAGATTGCGGACCATTATGGTTTAGCTTTCAACACCAAAAAAAAAAAAAAAAAGATATGGGCACAGTGTTCTATATCTTGATTCGGTTCTCCGCTAACGGTGGATAAAAAGACAGTGACAGCGTATCGCACTCAGGGACATCAGTAAGAAAGCGTGCATCTTCCGACATAATTTTGAGAACGGTAATTAAATCGAGTTAAGAGCTTCTTAAAAAATTAAAAAGTTACGGCAGTACTTTGGACATATGTACCTGACAAAATCCTCATACGTAGAATATGTTTTTTTTTTTTTTAGTTTGTAAATCTCGGCGCAATAATTTATGTGCTGCAATAACTCTTACGGCAAGTTCCAATGCCGATGCGCATTGCGTGTGTATGGCGATTCTGCTTCCTGTATGCTTAGACGTACTCCGATTCACACTAAATCCGCGAGCGCAGCCGACGGCGCCAGTGCAACATCGCCAAAAGTGCATTGTGACGACGCTCGTCGTCTTTGCTTGTTTTCCATCATTGGTATAAACCATAGCCTCCTCTATACTCACAAAGCCTGGCAGTTCGACGACGGAGCCATGGAGTGCCCGGTCGCAGATCTCGAGCGCGAGGATCTGGTAGCAGAGAACATCAAAGAGCCATTTCTCGGGGAACCTAGAGTAACTGTATACGTCAGCGCACAGCTTTTGCAGCGGCGAGGACCCGAAACACACTTGTTCGTTCGGGGGAAGTGTGTTTCGGCGTCTTGCCGCAGCGGGGCGCCAGTCACGTGGCTCTCCTCTCATCCGTTGTCTGCCGCTCCACCTTTCCATTTCGGCGGCCACTTCTCGTGGCGATCTGCCAGGCTTTGTCAGTATATAGGAGGCTATGTATAAACCCATCACGCACAGTAAATGCGCCGCAATTACTGCGGGTTTTCTTTATTTTTTTGTGCGTGACAATAATTTGTTTGATGTGTGTGTCTAGCATACCAGTTGTTTTCATTTTGGGCTGCACCAGCAGTGTAATTGCTTCGATGCTGCAGGCTGTTTCTGTAGATGAGTAAATGACAGACTAAATTCGTAAGACAACTCGCCTGCTTTTGTTTGCCCCTTCGAGGTGCTCCTCGGTAAACAAAGTGCACTGCGGCGCGTAGCACCACCGGATCTTGTAGCCGTCCAGGGGTCCGTTGAGAACGCTCGGGAACCTCCAAGAAATGTCCAGTGACGACGGACTGTGCTTGTCCGCAAAGATCTGGTACGGTGCGCTCGGCGCTACGAAAAAAAAAAAATGAATCGATATAAATGAAGTACAACACGTTAGTGAAATAACAATAATGTGTCCAACCAACGAGCCAGACCATATGAACACGTACATACGCCTCATATATAAATTATTAAGTGCTTATTAGACAAATCATGTACGAAATGCTTCTCTATTCAACAGGGTACCATTTATCCCCGCCAAACACGACACGAAAAAGAGTAATATTATACGCGGTATAAAAATTGGCAGCGACCTTTACCTGCAAAGTCTTATAATGCAAAAAAAAAATGCAGTATGAAGCGGTCGCTTAAATACGTTTATACAACATTAAATAGTCATTTTAGGGAGTGAAGAACACAGTGTTTTTGTTGTTTTTTAATCAACGTCACGTGACCTGATGTCGCGGAAACGTGACGCCAGGGTGTCAAGTTGTGGTCTCACGGAAAACCGCGACGTGACGTGACGGTGACACGTGACGCGTGTGACGTCATTTGTATATATGCACTAATTCAATTTTATCGCAAATTGAGCGAAAAAAACGCTTTCCGCATGTTCAATGTAACGCTTGACGTGACCTGATCATTTTTTTCACGATTTAATTTATACACTCTAGAAAATGCGGTGCGTCTACCTTCCCGCAAAGCACTAGAAAAACAGTCTGCGGTGTGACACTAAGCATAACGTAAGCACGTAAAACAGGGGTCTCAACAGTCCAAAAAAAAGTCTGTGCGTCTACTTTCCCACACAACACTCGGAGAGCCAATCACCGGAACTTACGGAGGCAGCTCAGCGAATGACGATTCCGAAACATATGTTTAGACCAAAAAACGCAGTCTGAGTTGTGACATTACTCAATGCAAGCGTGACGTTTTGCACTGCTTACTGTCACAACTCAGACTGCGTTTTCTGGTCTATACATATATGTTTCAGCATCGTCATTCGCTGAGCAGCTTCCCATAAGTTGCGGTGATTGGCTCTCCGAGTGTTGTGCGGGAAAGTAGACGCACAGACTTTTTTTAGAGTGAAACTCGCGGCCCGCAACTCACTGGGACGCGGCCCGAGGGTAACCGCGGCTGCGAGCCCCCGTTCCTATCCGTTCCCATGTCTCGAGCGCTTGAAATGGCATGCGCCATAATGATCTTCTGTCACCGATTCGTTTCCGCTCGAAGCCTAGATATATGCTCTAATAATGTATACTGTTCTGTTTTCGTTTGACTTGTCTTTTGTTTTAATATTTGCTTCCCAGCTTTCTGTCATGTTACCCATCTTTATGCCAATTCCGCTAGTAGGCTGCAAGTGCAAGCTTTCTGCTCGGCTGCACGAACCCTCGCTCAGCAAGAGCAACTTCCAAAGATAAAGTTATGATCGCTCAGGACTCTCGCCTTCGGGAAATATCACTGTTAAAACGCAGGTGTTTTCTCAAACGACTGCTGTAAATATCGACAGCAAAGCAAAAACTGTCGTATGAAGATTTTTATTTTTATTTCATTTTGAGACACGTTGAGCTCGATTAATTTGCGCGTGAATTGAGCAACGGGAACGACAGTGGGCTTGCACTCTTGATCTACTCAGAAATGCCAGCATGTTGCCGGAGCGGTGCCAGTTTAATTATTGTTATCATATCGGGTGAGGGCCCAAAGTAGTCCTATGCCGAGCGCAAGTTCGTCTGCTTCTTTTGCAGGGGGTTGTGATGACGTCAGAACGCCCAGCTCTGATTGCCTCTGATTGAAGGATAGTGGGTAAACCTCAAAGCAAGCTGCCTTGAGGTCTGCCCCCTATTCTTCACTTAGGGCCAATCAGAGCTCGGCGTTCTGACGTCACTACAACCCCCTGCAAAAGAAGCAGACGAACTTGTGTCCCGGATAATCAAATCAGGGCTGAAGATGGGCAAACATTGCAAATGTACAAGAAGGCAGGGAGCAAGAGTTCCCTTCTCTATGAAATATCTTGAAATACCTTACAACTTCCGGATTCGATAAGGGACAAAACCCACCTGTCGGCGACGTTGTGTACTTGGTGCACACGGGAAGCGAGTAGTTGGAGTCGCCGCACTGGGTCTGGACGCAGAAGGTGTAGTTTGTGTAGACGCCGAGGCTCGGCACCTGCCTCACGTATCCCCCGAGAGACTTGACGCACGTCTTGGGAACGACGCTTTCGTTGCAGTACTCCGTCACGTCATTTCGGTCGTTGCACACGCAGTGGAACGGGTTGGCGATGTACCTTATAGAGGAACAACCAACGCGCAACTAATGAACGCTCGCTTGATGAGATGATCTATTGGGATCGCTGAGGAAGCGATTAAAAAGAGACGCGAGCTCGACCGGTACCACAGACAAGACAACGCGCATTACTGATCAGGTATAGATGAGGACAGGGTGCAGGCTTTGTCTTCGAGGTTATGGCGTTGACTCAAGCTTTTGAAAGCCGCGATCGCACGTACGTACTGCTCATAACATCGTGCGAAAGGCACAATGTTCGCTGAAGACACGCCGACAAAACTGTCTCGGACGCGCCTCACGTATATTCGAAGCATGTTTTGCTTCATTGTGGTCCGAACATGTCCGCATACAGTTTTCGTAAGACCAATGTTCGTAAAGCGCCGTTCACACATATGCGACCGAGTAAGACCGAGAGAGACCAGACCGGTTTTTAAGCCTCTTGCGACGTCTTAAAATCGGATGCGCTGCAGAGGAGCAGGTCCTAAGACATCGCAAGAGGCTTAAGAACCGGTCTGGTCTCTCTCGGTCTTACTCGGTTGCATATGTGTGAACGGGCCTTAAGACCATCTTACAAGGAATGGATGGATGGATGGATGGATGTTAATGGCTATACCCTTTGTAACGGGCGGTAGCTTGCGCCACCTAGCCACCTAGGAAGAAAACGCCTCAGAGAGTGTTTACAGGGAGGTTATGTCCGACAAATGTTTCGTTTCTCCTAAAAAGAAACGGAAGTGACGCATCAGATGATACCGCGTCTGATTGGCTAGAGCAGGGGTGGCCAAAGTGACATGGGGTTAGAGCCGCAGACAAAACAACAAAAGTTCAAAGAGCCACAGGAAAAGTAAAAAGGGGGGGGGGGGGGGGCGGAGAATACTTTAAAAAAAAACGATATGGAGGGAACAGTGCTTTCCAAAAAGGACAAGTATAATTGTTGACTACAACAATTGTTGACTACAGTGGCTGGTTCGCTAGCCAGCCACTGCCCCTGACGCCCGTTATGCGTATACCGTTAGAAATTTTTTCTAGAATAATAAAGGAAACAGTGTCACTGGACACATCAACGTGTCAAAGACCAGTCCAGCTGTATCTACGTATTGTAATACAAGGCTGCCAAGTCTGCGAGCTTTTTTTTTTTTAATTCTAAAATTCTTTTCGTCTTTGGAACACAGGGTAGGGGGTAGGGGGGCACGCTCACCCCAAAGCAGCGAGTCGCACTTGGACCCGCGATGAGCCGCATGCGGCTCGCGAGCCGCAGTTTGGCCACCCCTGGGCTAGAGGCTCAAATGACGAAAGAAAGAACTTTCGTCATTTGAGCTTCTGACCAATCAGACGCGATATCGTCAGTTCCGTCACTTCCGTTTCTTTTTAGGAGAAACGAAACATTTGTCGAACATAGCCCCCAGACTGTCTTTTGTATGGCGTATCAGCTGCGTGACCGCGGCTTTTCAAGGCGGTGTGCTACGACGCATCAAAAAAAGCCAAACCATTGGTATTAGTGTCATGGGTTCAGTCAAACACTCCGAAGAACGCCTGTCGGTTCATGTTCCTGCATAACACGAAAAAAAAAAAAAAGCCAATCAGGACGAACAGTAGAAGGATTGCTGGGAATGACGCGAGGCTAATACACATAAAACATGAGAAGTGCGATGTGTGCACAGGGTCAATAGGCAAGTATGCCTATAGCTTTTCGTCATTTACTGGGATCTTTTCGTTGTTGTCTGCCGTGATTGGCACTTTTCCATGTTCTGTAGGAAAGTGAACTGACATACTTATAGTTCTTTTTTCTTGTTTTATTGTTTTAGAGTGAAGGGGAAAAAATAATATTTGTATCGCGACCTCAGTAGCCACGTGATCTGAGCGGCAAAAAGAGTGGACGACCTTTTGCCAATCTGACTGTGCACGGCCTTTGGGGAGCGATGAGGTTCACTTTCTTCTCATTGGCTGCACAGATTGCCGAAGGAAGACCAGTCGTCGGTTTTTCTTCAATCAGAGCAAAGCGATGCATGAAGAATCTTAGGAGAGTGTACAACTGTATGCGCAGTGTATATATGCAATTCTGACTTACTTGGTCACGTCCCATCGCATATCGGCGGTGTTGAAGGCCAACTTCTGAACACTGAGATTCGACGGCCCTGGGCAAGTGGTAGTCTGCAAGAACGGGTATAAATTTAAAAAAAAGAAGAAAAAAAAAAAGGACACGTTCGTACATACAGTGTACATCACAGTTTTATCTTAAAGGAAAGTCCTGGCATCTGTGCAGACTATAGCACAAATCATATTGTGCTATAGTCTGCAGTTTTGTACGAGTAATTGTAATTTATTTTTTTCGAAAGGCAAATGACGACTGTAAAAGGTCCTAACCATTGCACAATGGTGGAACAACTGATACCACGGAACGCGCAGGTCATTACATAAGGTGTGAATAAAATATAATTGTAGTGGCTGAAAGCTTAACAAAATAAAGAGTGTGACTTGTTTTGTTCGCGTTTCGTTCTTCGTGATCTTTTCTTCCGAGCTCTGATCGGCCAATGGCGTAATCCCATTAGCCGCCGAGTGATGGTACGATGCTCAAAATACACCACACCCTGCGCCTTTTAAGTTGTCGCTGACCACAGAGGCCCTCCCTCGTTATGTGGTAAAGGTTAATTCAGCGCAATGCCTTGTCACGCACTCTTAGTGGTGGAGGATCAGGACTCAAATTCGGCAAACCAGATGCTCCCGTAATCGACGCCACTACGTCATCGATTTAATTCCTATTCGTGGGTATACTGTAATAAGCTGCCCAGTGGGATGCATCCTGACGATATGTATGATGTTGATATTCGAACCTTTGCGGTATCGATGGCGGGTTCGCGCACCCTGCGTCGTGTAGTGTATACCTAGAGTCACATCGCCTGAATCTTTAATGTAGCAGGGAATGTGTTTTTATTAGCCGATTTCGGATGGCACTCAATTGGTCGAACGACGTTTTAGCGAAACGCCGACATTTCATTGAAACTGACACTTTGGCGAATGGCCGGCCGCAGTGAAGCGGCTTTTACGGGTGAGCCAAGTGGGTTAACATTTTGTAATGAGCCACCGCAAGACTGAACACAGGCCGGGGGGTAAAAACTGCACCCCAGTCATTCGCTGAAACGTCGGTTCGCTCAAATGACCGCTGTTCCTTAATACGTCATTCGCTCGTGTGATATGGACCCGCCGATTTCCATGTAGTTCTGTAACGTTTGGCTGTAACGAAAACCTGATCCCGAAAAGCAGTAAATCCATAGGGAACCATATAAAGAATTACAGGAGGACGCTTAAGCTTCGGCTTTAATAGTGGAACGCGATAGCAACAAAGGAGACAAACAACCGCGACATCCACGGTTGTTTGTCTCCTTTCTTCCGTCCTGTCTGTTTCGCTGTACGTTTTAAATAATCATGCCTTACCAACACACCCAAGCTTCCATTTTGAATATAAACTCCGCTCGTTCCCAAGCCGTCGGTAGCGCGTCTGGCTCGCTTCCGAAGGGTCGTGGGTTCGAATCCCTCTTCCGTCTAAAGTTTTTCTATTTTTTTTTTTCATAAAGGTAAATAAATTACTTTATAAAGTGAATTTGAGACAATGCGGCGACCTTTAATTCGCACTACATGTCACGTTTTAATCGTTTTCATTCCTCGCGTGTCTTCACGTTTCACGTGAGCGTTGTGGGTTATTTGAAATACCCGCGCGAGGTCATGTGGCTGTGACGTCATGACCCTATCAGCCAATCCTGGATTTTCCCGTCGCAACGCCGGCTTTTCTGCGACACTAGCTCGTTAAAGCTATCGCTTTTTTTTTTTTTAAATACTAGAGTCGCCGGGCAAAATTTGAACTCACAAAACCTCGAGATTGCAAGGCAAGTGCTAAGCAGACTGAGAAGGATCGGGAAGGATGGGAACATGCAAGAGCGGTCGCGCGGTCGTGCGCTTCGCGGCCTTTCCTGTCATGCTGCGCCTTGTTGCGTAAACGGGGGCTCGAACCAGGTAGCGTGCCAGGAATGAAGTCGGAGCTTCTTCGGCCGCAAGATTATCCTGGTTTATTTACATGACTATACGAAGGGACCGTCAGCGTGACATGGTTCAAGCGAGGCAGACGACAGAGCACGAGAGAGCACACATCGGGGCAGTCCTCTGCTCGTTTTTAAAGAGTCCATCTTCCCGGCGGCGTCACTAGGGTCAGCGGCACCCGGGGCGGTGGCCCGCCGCTTGTGGCTCGGCCTCTCTTGACACCCGCCGCGATCCCCCCCGCCCCACTCACTGCCCAGCTGCACCCCCCTGAGCGCTGCACCCGGGGCGATACGCCCCCCCCCCTTTCCCCCCCTCTTAGTGACAACACTGCAGCGTCCCCAGGTCCGGCTAAGCTGAGTCACAGTCTGTTGCACCCGGGGCTGGTGGTGGTCGACTTGAAATAGTATTAGAATGGAAAGATGGGCGTGTGATTTTCGCGCTGTTTTTCAACATGAAATAGTATATATTTCCGGGTGCGTCTGCGCCCGAAATCTTGCACGGCTTAAGGGTACGTCGTCAGTCGACGTGAACGTGACCCGCCGCTCTGGTGATCCGACACCCAGGAAAGAGGTCAGACGTACGCCCTCGCTGTGCCGACCCAGGCTTTGTACTCCTCAGACTCATCCCGAGCGCGCTGTTTCTCGGGGAGCTCGCACCCGTGCCGCCGGCAACCTCAGGTCGCAGTCCACCAGGGCCTCTGTTTGGACGACGCTAGGCGAAACTCGAGGAATGTCATCCACGCGTCATAGCGTCGGTGGGTCGGCAGGAAGGACCGGCGCAACAGCGATGGACCGTGTCGTTTTGTCAATCCTACAACAGCCTTCTCGCGGCTTGTATTAGAAATGAGAGCGAATCTTGGGTAGGCGCCACCGTTCAGATGCCCTTCTCTTCTTCCCTGGGAGGCCTATCACACATTCTGTGCTTATCAGTCTTCGTAAACATGATCAAGCTTGTATATTTTTTTTCGTTGTTAGCGCATTTCTTACGTCCTCCTGTAAATGTGTAGGACGTCGGTGCTGAGAAACTCGTACCACGACGGTTGTGTTTGTGACGTCGAGTGAAGAATGCTGCTAAGAAATTGAGCTTGCCCAGATGCTTCTCTCTCGCAAAAATAGGTTCTTTCACCTAAAGAAGCGCAAAAAAAAATACAAGGACGAGGAAGTGAACAGACAAGAGCGCTCTTGTCTGTTTACTTCCTCGTCCTTGTATTTTTGGCGCTTTTTTTAGGTGATCATGAACCAGCTGGCCCAAATTGCTATCTTAATAATAGGTTCTTTCGCGTGAGCAGTGCCTACACACTTTAATCGAAGAACGAGCTGTTTGTACAGACCAGTGGTTAGACCATCGCCTAATGGGCGCCGCCATCTTTGCTCACTGGGCTGTGACACGAGTTCTGAACGTGTGCGGCAGCTCTCTCCCTCGAAATATGAAACGCCGCGCAAGCCTCCACTGCGCGATGACTCGGCATTTTTTTCAAATGGCTGATAAGCGCCGAAAAGGTATGGACCTTTTCCACAATTGCGCAGCCATCTTGAATGTCGTCACTTCTGGTATGCGGTAAAACATCGTTTTGATCTCTCTACGCCGCTTGAAGGTGTTTGCAAAAAATGCGTGATTGTCACACATTCTTTTTTTGCCTCACCTATATTTTCTCGCATATTCCAGGTTGAAAGGCTTTATTATTTTTTCCTCACGCATACCGGATACGGAACCCACGTGACTGAGAACGACCGGAAACAGAAAATGTCTAAACAGACATTGAGTTGGTGAGTACACAAACACAGCGTTTAGAAACAAGCCCGCTTTGCCCGCACCAGGTGTGGGCACTGCGCGTGCGCACAAACCCCATTCGGGAGGAGTGAGGCGCGTCTACGCATGCGCAGTGCCGACTGTAGCACCACCGCAGTGGAGTGACGTCAGAGAGTTGAGCTGGTCTCTACAGGGTATCTCCCAAAAAATGTACCAAGGTTTTTTTGTTTTTTTTTCACTACAAAAATAAATTACGCATCGCTGAACGCTCATTCTCTGCCCAAATGTAGCGCTAGCTGTCCGAACCAGATGCCGAAGTTTCAGCATTAACCGTTACCTTATTCAAAAGCTATAAGTGATTTTCTTAAATTTTATTTATATAGATATATAAATAAATGTGGTGCACGTACCCAAATTTTGACGAGGCACAATAACGTTGGGGTGTGTTTTGTCTCGTTTAAAACACGACCAGGACTTGCCCAATTTCCGTTAAAAAAAAGAAAAACAAGGAAAAACATGGTAAGGCTGTCACATGAAACAATAAAACGTATTTGAGTGACAGCGAACGGCGTGTCTGAAACCATAGAACGCGTCGTTCGAACGACTTCCTGTGCGTCACTACTGGTTAGGAATGTAAACCTACTAAATGAGTAATTTTGTTGCGCGTATGTTTAGACAGCGGGGAAGTTAGTCAGCCCCATTGAACGTCTCGCTGTAGATATGAGTTTGTCCCCGTAACCTGACTAGCTAAACATACGTATATACAAGAGAGAAAAAAAGTTTAGCGTATCTTCTTATTGTTATTCCTGCCAATAACTAATATATGTAACGTATGTGAGTAGCAACAAAAGTCACGCCTATACAAATGTATTTTCACATTGTAAATAGTAGTTTAATGACATTCGAATGTATTATTGCTGCATTTGTTTTGAAAACATTCAGTCATGACATAAACGTCGTCTGTACCTTTATGTACACTTTTTTTTTCTTCTTATTGCCGAGCAATGTTCGTGCTTCGACTTCAGAGATTGTCGTGTACTCCGCGCGAAATATTAGCGCGGAGAAACGCTCCACAGTTTCTCGGGATATTTTTCTTTTGAAAGGAAACAGCTGCCATAAGAACAACCATTGGGACAGAAAGTCCTGTTGGAGGGCAGTAACGTAAAGTATAAATATGTGGTGCCCACCAGTAATCCGTCTGAGGAGAAAAAAAAAAAAGTAGGAAAGCGCCGATGTCCTGTTAGTGCTAACCGTGTCGCACAGTGTATACAGTTTCAACTCCTCGTCGTCCGAATAGTGGTACTCTCGGAGTATGTCTTTCGCGAACCAACCAGTCGGTAGTTCGTTCAAGGACAAAGTACATTGAGGAGTGTATCTGTACGATTCCTAGGGGTGAAATAATCGTTGTTTTGTCGACTTGGCATCGGACGCACATCGCGCCCCACTAATAGTAAAAACAAAAACAAAAAACATTATAAGTTTGTTTTAAAATTTATTCTGAACATTCAGGTATAAAGTATCCTCTATAATTAAAAGAAATATAATATTATACGTGGATTTTAATAGATTTTGATTTTGCTTAACATTTTAGTCAGAATGAAGGAGGGCGCGATGATTTCAAGTCCCAAGGCATGTGGCAACATTATTGTTGAAAAAACTTTAGCATAATGGGACGGGGCGGGGGCAGGAGATCAAGCATAGTCGAAAAACAACAACTGAAAAATAAAATCTTTTTTAACAGCAGCACGGTTTTAAAATGATTTAGAATTGTTATCAGATGGGAGTATCAAGTTCATAATTAAGAGTTTTGATCTCATATTACTCCCATACTTTGCTTATTGTGGAACAGTCATGACGTAGAAAGTCGACCGCCGTGACAAAGGTTTCTTAGCAGGTGTGAATGTGACTTATTTATTTCATAATCAAAACATACTAACTTAGTACAAATCATGATGTGACCGATCAAGTACTGGAACCTCTTCACTTTATAATCCAACGTGTGCAGCCTTAATTTCAAAATGTTGGAATTTCAGTTAAATGCCGTTAATCCAATCATGACACGAATCTTGAATCCTGATGAAGCATGAAAACACCTTAATTATTCCTTACTGTTCACACACACACAGCTTTTAAGGCGTTGACAGAATCCTTTGAACTAAAATTCTAGACTTTTTATAAATACTGTGTCAAGATATACAAAAAAAAACGTATTATTTTGATTCGGCGACTAAGATTGTAATAATGACTATATTTTTATCACGAACATTAAGGAGGATACAAAATAACAACTGCGCATCATATAACCTTCTCATTCAATCATTCATTCATTTACCATTAAAGGTCCTCTTTCGGGGACATTACATAAGAAAGGGGGGGGGGGGGGGATCAATCACATATCAGTCAAGGAAAGAAACAATGAAACAGTAACAAACAATGAAACAACAACAACCATTTCATCAACAAACACGCACTCAATAATAATCCACCAGGGAACCAAAAATTGACCGCATCTCCACGTGGTGAATGATGTTGCTTGGGGCAAAGCTCTGGTGGTGCTTGTCTGCGTAGACGCCGAGCCGCAGCATGCCGAGCCTTTTCATTCATGTCAGTAGGAGAATGTGTGGTTTTCTTCTTTTTCTTTTTTTCAAGAAGACAGATGGGATGGCATCTCAGAACCCCCTACTCTTTTTTTTCTTCTTTTTCTTTGAGCCTTTTCATTCATGTCAGCAGGAGAATCTGTGGTTTTCTTATTTTTCTTTTTTTAAGCAGACAGATGGGATGGCATCTCAGAACCCCCTACTCTTTTTTTCTTCTTTTTCTTTTTTCATAATTTTTTTCATCTTTTTTTTCCATTTTTTTTTTGTCCTACACGAGCACGTGAGCATGTGCTCACGTGCTCGTGAGCACGTGATCTCACGAGCAGAAGCACGAGCACCCGACGCCGGCCTACGGCGGACGGACATGGCTAGCCCTTAAGGAGCTTCGCCCCTAATAGAGAGCAAACAGGCAGTCTTTATTCCCCTTGAAAATGCAAAACCAAGGAGGAACAGAAAGCGTCCGGGCAAATTATTGGGGCGAAGCACTCAGGTAGTACATTCCATTCTGAGATCGCTAGTGGAAAAAAATGAGTTATTAAATGCGTTAGTGAGTCCAGAGATGCGCTGCACACAGTTAGAGTTCGTTAGTCTACGAGAGGATCGGGGGAGGTTGTAAAAGCATCGATCTAATGTCTGGATGATGGTGGAGTATTTCGTGAAATAGGCAGAGACGCGAGCATTTACGGCGGGCAGCTAATGAAGTTAGGTTTAATTGAGACTTTAGAGCCGTAACGATCGTATACAGAGAGTATGTAGCGAGCGGCACGATTTTGGATGGCTTCAAGTTGGGTGGTAAGGTAGATTGGGTGAGGGCTCCAGATGGCGGCGGCGTACTCAAGTTTTGGTCGGACGAATGTCTGGTAGGCTAAAAAACGAAGATTCGGAGGAGCAGAGTCTAGGCAGCGTCGGATGTATCCCAAAGTTTTTGATGCGGCGAGTGAAATGGATTCGATGTGAGCGGCCCAGGATAAATCGGAGGTAAGGAGTATACATCAAGGTATACTTGTATGATGGGACGTCTTCAATGGGTTGGGTGCCAAGAGAATATATGCACGATGAAACAGAGCGCTTGCGAGTGAAACGTAAGAGTTTGCACTTTGAATAATTATGGCTCATCTGCCAGTCGGAACACCAATTCATTATGGCAGACAGGTCATTCTGAAGGAGCACAGGGTCGTCCGGAGAAGCAATTGGTCGGTATAATACACAACCGTCTGCGAAAGAGACGCACTTTGGAGGAAATGAAATGAGGGAGATCATTAATAAATATTAGAAAAAGGAGAGGGCCGAGGACCCACCCCTGGGGTATTCTTGACGTAACGTTGCATAAACCAGATTCGTGATTGTTCACAACTGAAAACTGTACTCGTGAATCCATAAAATGACGCTATCGTTTATCTTGAGTGCAGAGAGCTTTGTTAGTAAGCGAAGATGCGGAACCCAATCAAATGCTTTCGAAAAGTCTAGAAAAATTGCGTCGTTCTGATGATGAGATTCGAAGTTGACATGAATTGCATGGGTAAACAGTGACAATTGGGTCTCGCAAGAAAAATCCCTACGAAAGCCAGGTTGGTGGTCGAAAAAGAAGTAGTTTTGAACAAGATAAGACACCACATGAGAAAAAATATATGCTTTAGAAGTTTGGATGGGAATCGGGACACAAGTTAACGATATAGGTCTGTAGTTAGAGGGTAATGATCGTTAATTTTCCTTGAAGACCGGTGACTTTTCCTACCTTGCAGTCCGGAGGAAGACGTCCCTCTGCCAATGACTGGTCATATAAGAGCGTGAGGTACTCGCTTGATATGTCTTTTGTGTTTATGAGGATTTTTGAAGAAATGTTGTCAGGTCCGGGGGATGATGAAACTTTGAGGCGATCTATAAGTCCGGCTGCGCCGTCAGGGTAGATGATAATAGGTGCTATGGTGTTATAAGGAGCTGGTGGGGCAGTAGGGATGTTCCAAGGGTTCTCGGAAGTAAAAACAGAAGCAAAGTACTCGTTCATTACTTCTTATGTACATTTCTTCACATTTTTCGCGTTTGACGCTGGAATATCATTTGTGCATGCACAAAAAGGTCTTCGGAGAAAACCTGAGGTAGGAACAAGCAAACACAAAAAAGAAGAGCCAGAAAAAGTTTAAAAAAAGACGGTGGGACTTAGTAAACGTTAAACATTTTGGAAAATCAATGCCTCTTAATCTGAGGATGCTCAGTATTATAATAATGTATTAGCTACGAAAGGGCGCACGGAGGCAAAGAAATTACTCACTTGAGCCGCGTTTGCACCAGGGTTTGTCCAGCCGACGATTCCTGCGAGTAGGACGCAGCGTAGCCTCTTTGCCCACCCGTCGGACATCATCGTCGCTGACTCTCAGCGAGAGAGGGAGTGAACAAACTTTTTTTTAAAAGACCTCTCCGCGAAATATTTATCCCCCTACACGATGCTCGAACACCCGACTGAAGCGAGAACACCTCGTGTCGCTTTGTATATATATACAGACGCTCAAAACGACTCCCTCACTTTCCCTTCCTCCTCACCGAATAGAGTGGTGGCGAATGGAGTGCGAGATGTGTCTTATCTTTCCTAGACAACCTCCACTCTCCTCCCCTCCTTCCGGTTACGGGGGAGAGGGAAGAGAATGGGAGAGACGGAGGACCCGTGTCGAACCACCCGTGCAAGCCGTGGGAGAGCTGTTGTAATTTGAAGAGCTATCGGCACTTCCTTCGCTGGAAAAACACACTTCTGTCGTCGACGTCGTCCTTCCAGATCGCTTTCATTGATGGACATGAGTTAATAAAAAAAAAAAACGTTTTTTTGTTGTGCGAAGCGTTAAAATGTTGTAACAGTTTTTTATTTTTTTTTTTTAAGCATATCTAAGTCGTGATGTGTTCAGCCTCTTCGGTTCTTCGAAAGTAAAAATTCAACTTTTACTTGTTTTTTTTTTTCTTTTTTAATGTAAAAATAAGAAAACTAGAGAAATCTACTAGTACACAGGACGACACTGTTAGTACGAACATGCGAGTTTCCCTAGATTTCAATTTCTGTCATCAAAACGACCGGTGTGGTGGAGATCGTGCTTCATATTCGGGGTCTTCCTAATAAATGTTAAAATGTGCTCAGCAATGCCGTGTCTTAGTAAAAGATACAGCACTCATAACAGAGTTCCCATAAAAGAGTTAGAAGACACTCACAGAAGAAATGTAGCAATATTTCTAATTCAGCAACGTCCGTGTCCTTCCGGTCCCTGATCAGTCCTTCGTGATTCCTTCATCTATCCATAAACAAAGTTGGAGCTCCAATTTACGCTGTGAAGGTGGTTGGCCAGCGAAGCTGTAGTATCACCTGCAACAATTATTGCCCACTTCACTATACCAAATGATTGACGAAAAAAAAAAAAGTAAATACACTGTACCAAAGCGGCTGACGACGACGACGGCGACGACAGTAAGCTGTGCCGGGTGACCGCGACGCCAGGTTCTGGCCCTGGACATGAATGCATGGGGGGTGTCAGCCGTCTACCTCGACTGGGCCACCGCCTGCAGCCGCTGCCTTCACCGGAGCGAGCGACCGCACCGTCAGGCGCCAGGACTTTGCCATTAAGAATGTACATCGGACGGCCCGCCGAGGGTAGCCTTGGCTCTTTGGCCTGCTCGCCTCGGCCGTCACCGGGCCTCCAGGACTCGCGCAGCGGTTTGGAGGAGCGGGTCGTCCTCATCATGCATGGCGTCTTTGTCAACGCCGGGCTGCCAGGGCTTGCCCAGCCCCAACGCACGGTGGGGCCTGCGGACGCCACCCTGGAGAGCTTGCCAGGACACTTCTGCCAGCTGGACGGAGGAACAGCCCAGCGAGCAGCCCACTGGGAAGCACTCGGCCCACACCACCCGCAACATCGGCCCGCGCCCTCACCCGCGGGCTTTGTTTCACATCATCAGCACCTCTCTGTCATCTATACGTCGTCGTTTTCCCCTTGTACATATCATCTCATAATCATCATCACTAGACGTGGCACCGCGGGCCTCCATGGTACGGGCTGTCGCCTTTCCGCGGTGCCTCGGCTCTCCTGAGCCAATAAAGATTATTATTATTATTTTATCTTGAAACGAAAATTGGGGTTGTGTGGATATTTATACAGCGAGTCGTTGGTCAGCCATTTTTAATGTTGGGACGAGTCACTCGCTATTTTGAAACGACTTTGATAACTGCTTTGTTATCACATTGTTCGCATTGTTCGCGCGCGCCTTATCCGCTATCGTGTGGTTTTCACACTTGTTTTGTGCTTTTCTTATTGAAACGAATACTGGAGGGTGTGTTGCATGTACACAACCCAGCATTTCTTTCAATAAGCGAAGCACAAAACAAGTCTCAAAATCATATGATAGATGATAAGGCGCGCGCGAACAATGCGAAGCACGTAGCGCTCCCCGCATTAATAGCAAAGAAGTTATCAAGCAGTTTTTTTTTTTTTTTAATTTATGAAACGGTTTTTTGTTGACTGCTGTTTTGTCGACGAACACGAGGAAATCCAACCAACGAGTCATAATACGCTTCGCTATAACAAGTTCGGAGGCACCAATAAAGTAACTGTCGCAACGCTTGTAGGTGGGAAACTTCCATGTTTTACTACCTGGACCTGGTATACTTCGCGTTGTCTTTATTTATCGTGACACCCATACAAAGGTTCGATGACACCCACAAAGGAACGGTAACACAGTTTGAAGGAGGACGTCTGTGTTCTTCTGCTAATCCTTCGTGTTTTTCACGCTTTTTTTTTAATACATTGTGACACTCACAGAGAAGTTCGGGGACACCCTATAAAAGAGTTTGAAAACGCGCACAAAATAACAACGTAACACTATGGAAAGCGCAAGTCCGTCTGCTTCTTGCACATGGATTGCGATGATGTCAGACCGCTGAGCTCTTATTGGCCGATTGAAAAAAAAAAAATAGTGGGTAGACCTCGAGGCAACTAGCATTGACGTCTACCCACCCTTCCTTTGAATCGAAGCCAATCAGAACTCGGCGTCGTTTCGACGTCACCGCAACCCCTGCGCAAGAGGCAGACGAGTATAGCTCTCCGCATATCCAGCGTCTTTGTTCCTCTCTGCTGGTGGTACTTCGCGGCGCTGTCTTTATTCACTGTGGAGTACACCGTGCTGTGAAGGCACACTGTTCGTACACACCATACAAAGCGTACACGGAAGACAAAGCGTCATTGCGCATAGGATGAAAGAATAGTCTGACGATTTTTGTACGACCTGTGTAACAGGACCGCCATCCAAGGAAGAAATACGCTTGAGGCAGTTTCTGTAGACTGTCTTTTGTATGATGTATTTGCAGGGCAGTTTAAAAGAGTTTGAGGACACTCGTAGAGGATCATGTAAACCGCCCCCCCCCCCCCCCTTCCAAAAGAAAAAAGAAGTCTTTTCTGTCGCGCCAACCAACACGTGTCCGGACTGATGCGGTCAACGCCACGCGGGCGTCGAACATCGCTCCCTTTCCGACCTCCTCTCTCCCCGGAGATCGAAAAGGACGCAGGGAGAAAAGCAGCGGCGCATCGTCCGCACGCGTCTACTGGGTTTCCCCGGTGTCGTAAAGGAGGCGGCGGCGCAACACTGACATACCCCGCGACGCGCTACAGGAAGGAAAAACAGAACAAAAAGCGGCGGCGGCGACGGCGGAAGCGAATGCGACGATCACGAGATGCATAATATACTCTTTAAAAAAAAAAAGTCATAATAAACAAACTTCTCGCGCGCAGTCACCTTTGTCAACTGGGTTACGGAAGGCGTTCTTAACGTGTGATAGTATAGCTCTCTTCTGCGAAATATCAGACTCCTGCACATACAGATTGTCCCGCAGAACCCTCCAAACACCGATCACTAATTTTCCTATAATCAGTTCGACCGATCAGAAAGACGATCGGCACCCTACATGATCCGTTGGTCGTGCCGTGTCAGTGGCAAAAAGGGGCGGAGTCTTTTAGCGTACTTTGGCTAATTGCTCCGAATTTCGTGAAGCCGTGGCCTGCGACGTCCCAAAAAGCAACGCGCACAGTGTTGCATTATGGGACGTCACAGACCTACACACCAATTCAATTTCTCCGCTAAATTTAGCGGGGAAGCTGGATTGTTGTATAGATCGCGTGACATCAGGTCACGTGACTTCAACTTCCCCGCTAAATTTAGTGGGAAAATTGACATCACGTGACTTGATGTCACGTTATGTTAGAGCGTTTCACGTATGCAACACGATTTCCCAGCAATTTGCCGTACATTTTTTTTTTTTTTTTGCTACTCCAACTGAATGAACACAAAACATAGTACCAGTCGTCATTCTGATTGGTTGAACTAATCTGTGATTGGCGTTTGGGAGTGCTTCGTGGTGCAGAATACACTCGGCGAGTTCTGAGAGTGTGGCGTATACGGGAAAATTGGACTAAACGGCCTCTGAAACTGTATATAAGTAAATGCCTATCACGTGGTTCCTTTAAAGTAACTATCTGACTTTCTGAGAGTTGAACAGTTAAAACTGTCCAAGGATTAGTGTTAAAAAAAAAAAAACGCTCCTCAGTGAAGCAGCAGCAGCAACCTTTCTTGTCAATCAAATCCCCGCTGTCTTCGGTGTCGACTTTCCGAATTCATTTCCCGAGGAATTTGCCGTAATGCGGAAACAGTAACTTTTATCGCACTGTTCGTGATTCGAAAGTCTAATGAGCCGAGAAGCAAATCAACATATAAAAAAGGAAAGCCCTTTCGCATATGTATGTACTTGCCATTCGCTCATGATCTTCGAACAAACAAGAAAAAAATAATTTTTAAAAAGAAAAAAAGTTCGATATAAGACAGCGAGAGCGGACGACATCACCCTGCTCCTCGTGAAAATCGTGAAAATAACCAGTTTTTCGGGTTGCCCAAAACAGAAGCTAAGAAGTCAATTCGTTTTTCCGTATACCATTTATGCAAAGATGCGATCGCAGACAGTATACCAGCTAGGGAAGGGGGGAAGGTCACCTCCGTAATATTTATATTTTTCAGTGTCGCGGTTGTTGTGAGACAGCCAGCGCAAAGGAACCGCCAAAAAAAAATGCATTTTTGTCTGTGTGCTTACGTGTGCGGTAATCATCCATCTGCGGCTTAGAAAGAATAAATCCCATCCCACTTGCACTTTCTGCAGAAAAGCACCGCGGTGTCGTTCACCGTGTCGAACTTAATAAACGACTTCCAAAGTCGGTTCGTCGAACTCCTGAACCGACTTTGAATATTGCTCTCTCCCGCGGCGCTCGCCTTCCACGGGTAATCTTACTTGGGCATAGAAATATGGCGTACATCCATTTATATTGATCACTTTAACATGTCTGGAACGTTCGTATGTCGAGGGATAATATGTTAATTTAACTTTGTAGCACTTAAGCGCTAGAAAGTTTTTTTTTTTTTTTCAGGTATGCATTGTTTTAGGAAGAGAAATGGCGGCGGTGAATTACAGTGGACGAAACGAGAAGGTTTAAGCGGGATTCAACCGCTCGTCACTCAATGGGAAAATTGCGCTACACAAACCTGAGTTTCAGGAATGCACGATAATATTCATTCTTTTTGGGGTTACTTATGATAACGTAATGAAGGTTGTGCGGCCCTTGAATTTTTCTTTTAGAGCGCTGTAGATTTTTAATAAAATCCAGAAATATGACCGTTTTGACTGTTTTTAGCGCGTTTTGAGGCATTTTTGAAAATACAATTATTTAGAAGACAAACGTGACAAAACGCTTGGCCGTACGTACTAGGGGTGCCCCTAATCTTAATTTTAAGACCATGACAAGAAAGCAAAATACTGTTGTATTTGCGTATTTGTGTAAATAGAATCACCCTGTTAATTTTATTTCCAACTTGTTAAACGAGATGGCGACACTAGTACTAAATGCCTCAAATCGAAGATTTTCTTGCTGTTGCTGTTGTTGTTTTTCTCTCGAGCTCGAATTCGACCGCGATGTCTCGTTGCTCGTGGATCGGTAGCACGTGTAGCGAAAGCTCACGCTGTAAAGCTCACTGATCGTGGATTCAATCCACCGCCTCTGCCCTTTTCAATCTGGATGAGCATCGTACCGGCGGGCTGTCATGTATCACTATTGCGGGATGCACGCTAAAGACGTCGGATAGGCAGCGACATACTGCACTGTTTTTCATCTCCAACGAAGACACCAGATGTTCTCAGAGCTGACTAACTTCCCACTGCATAAACATAGACGCAACAGAATTACAATTGATTGCTCCGTTGGTCGGCACATTTTGAACGTTGCAAAAAAGTATAACTTGTCATGAGCAGACTCCTAGCGAAAGGCCTGATAAGGCTCTGAAGGCGATACTTTTGTTGATTCTATTTTTTTGTGTGTGCTATGTTAGCGCCCGTGGTCAAAACGCTTGCATACGCTACAAGCGTGGCTCGTAAGCACCCTAAGATCGTGGAGGGTTGAACAGAGACATCCTAATATGTAGGGTGCCTCAATGTCCTTCTGCTTCGGGTGATGACACCCTTTGTAGTACCCGAGGCCGACAGCATGCGCTCACAGGTAAAATACAAAGAAATCGACGAAAACAAAATGTCGTCATAGCACAGTCAGCGCCACAAACGCGTGCCGGGACACGCTCTTTCACGCGCTTCTGAACACAAAAAAAAATAGAAGTGTGGGACAAAATGGCCAGATGTCTCCACCCTAAGCAAAGCGCACAAAAAGAAAATAGTTGAATGAGTTGCAAAGAAGGCTGAAATTCTTTTTCCGAACAACACTCATTATATGAAACATTATTTCAGATATTTTCACTCTCTGTAGACCTTGTTTGGTGGCTAGTGGACATAAAAAACAACCAAAAAAAAAGAATCATGATTTCTATTACTTTGAACAATTACAATATAGTTTCTTAACCAACGAACAGGTGCTTACTCTGAGATGCAAATGGAATTTTGACATTAACGTTTCGGCGCTCGAAACAATTTTTTTTTTTGTTGTAAATTTAACACTTCCCGTATTGCGGATTACTAAGAAAACCAAACGGGCCATCAATAGGTAGAAAATACATTTCTATATAAAGTGAGGCGTACGTTTCTTTTTTCTTTTTTTTTTTTTTCTCTTCACCTTTATAATTTTTAGGCAAAATCAAATGAACCTCTAAATAACTTTAGTGTCTTCATAAATAACCTCGGGAGTTTAACTTGCTATGTCCGTTATGAACACCTCTTTCAACGGTGATCTTACTATGTCACGGTGGAATGAAGCGTTGCTACCTTATCTGTCTGGAAACAAATTGGGGTGTCTGTATGTTTTACACCCTAGAACGTAGTCTGCCTCAACGGGCGACTTGTCTCCCAGCTGTAGGTGAGCAATTTAGCCAGTGCAGTACAACCAGTAGCCTGGGGTTCTTAACGTGCACCACGCAGTAGTAATACACGACCGCACGCCGATACGATGCTCATCCAGATCGAAATGGGCAGGGGTGGGGATTGAACCCAGGTATCCTTGCTTTCGCTCCACGTGCTCCAAGCTGGTGTGCTCTGTGGCTCTAGCCCACTCGGCCACCGATCCTTTTTTTTTTTTTTTTCGTCATTGCACTTGGCCACCGACCCCTCTTTATTTGTCTGGACTAATATAAAATTGGGGGTTGTGGGGATATTTATACTGCGAGTCGTTGGTCAGCCATTTTTAATGTTGCGACGAGCCACTCGCTGTAGATGAGCAATTTAGCCAGTGCATTACAACCGCTAGCCTGGGGTCTTTAACGTGCACCAAGCAGTAGTGATACACGACCGCACGCCGGTATACGATGCTCATCCAGATCGAAACGGGCAGGGGTGGGGATTGAACCCAGGATCCCTGGGTTCTGCAGTGAGAGCTTTCGCTCCACGTGCTCCGAGCTGGTGTGCGCTAGCCCACTCGGCCACCGAACCCCCTGTCTGGGGGGTTGTGGGGATATTTATACAGCGTGCAGTTGGTCAGTCATTTAAAGTTGCGACGAGTCACTCGCTGTAGATGAGCAATTTAGCCAGTGCAGTACAACCGCTAGCCTGGGGCCTTTAACGTGCACCACGCAGTAGTGATACACGACCGCACGCCGGTACGATGCTCGTCCAGATCGAAACGGGCCGGGGTGGGGATTGAGCCCAGGATCCCTGGGTTCTGCAGCGCGAGCTTTCGCTCCACGTGCTCCGAGCTGGTGTGCGCTATACTTCGTTTCACCTTATCTGCGAGCGAAGCCAAAGCTAGAAGCGCGAGACCAGCGCTTTTTGCGTTTCTCCCCAGCTCGCGCGCTCGAGCAAAGCCTGAAGCACGGAACTTTCGTGCTCGCGCTTCCAGCTTTGCCTTCGCTCGCACATAAGGCGATCCCCCTCCCCTGTCTGGACTAAAGCCCTCCGATGTGTTTGCGTTTGTCTTGCAAGTGGCGTCAAATGCGCCAGTGCACGAGACCCGTGTCTCGAGCCCCCTGCCCTTGGAAGCAGTTGTCGACGCAATACGGAAATGAGCGGCCCTTGGAAGCGAATGGCAGCGGAGCACCCGCTCCTCGCACGTGTCTTGCGCGTTTCCACAACAATGGTTAGCGGTATTAGCGGTAGGGTGCCTTCATGTGCGCTTTTTATGCCCGTGTTCCACTCTACTTCGTTTCACCTTATGTGCGAGCGAAGGCAAAGCTGGAAGCGCGAGCGCGAAAGTTCCGTGCGTTAAGGCTTTGCTCGAGCGCGCGAGCTGGGGAGAAACGCAAAAAGCGCTGGTCTCGCGCTTCTAGCTTTGGCTTCGCTCGCAGATAATGTGAAACGAAGTATAGAGCGACAGACAGAAACAAACGACAGCGACAAGCCTCAAACCATAGTCTTTCGCGATTTGAAAGGCTTTCTGGAATAAGGGAGGCTACGCTCAAACACGAGCATCATGCACGCGAGGGTATCTTTGGCAGGCTTGCAATCGCTCGTGCTTACTTCACGAGCACCGAACGACTAAACGCCTGCCAAAGGTACCATCGCGATCATGCTGCATGGGTTTGAGGCTTGTCGCTGTCTTTTGTTTCTGTCTGTCGCTCTAGAGGGACACGGGCATTAGGGTGGAGACATCTGGCCATTTTGTCCCACACTTTTATTTTTTGTTCAGAAGCGCGTGAAAGAGCGTGTCCCTGCACGCGCTTGTGGCGCTGACGAGTAGTAGAGCCGTGCCACTTGCTTGGACAGAGAACTCCTTGATACAGTTCACGGGTGGGAAACGGTTGCTTCTTGTTGCTTTTGACTCGACGCGCAGAAGTGTGGACATCTTCGACGAGGTCCACACCTCTGGACGTGCAGAAGTGTGAACCTTGCCACGCAGAGGTGTGGACCACGCCACTAAATGAGCTATGCTTAGGGTCGGCACTCTGTTCCCCAATATTGCTGTGGGCGCCGCCATCTTGATGCTTGTAGAGAGCAGACGCAACTGCCGATCGTCAGGATTCAAAAGTGAGACTTCCTCGGCATTTGATTTGGTGTTAGGAAGCTCATGTAATATTGCTTTGCTCTGTCGCTAAGCGTTTAAACATTTGTGGAGGACGTAAAAGCGTTTCCTGTGATTTCAGATAAATTTTCAAATAACTGGCAGCCATGATTTTAAGCAGCAATAAGGACAGTTTTCGTTACCCTGAAGCGTAGGTTATTTAGTGGCACTAGGGAAGATCATGGCGGAAAAGCGCAGCACTGAGCTAGATTTCAGACGCCATGTTCTTTTATATATAGTGCCACTAAATAAGCTACGCTTCAGAGTAACGACACTTGTTCATATTATGGCTTAAAATCATGGTTGCTAGTTATCTGAAGATATATCTGAAATCACAGGGAACGCTTTTCCGTCCTCCACAAATGTTTAAATTCTTCGCGACAGAGCAAAGCAATATTATATGAGCTTCCTAACACCGAATATAATGCTGAGGAAGTCGCACTTTTGAATCATGATGATTGGCAGTTGCGTCTACTCTGCACAAGCACCAAAATGTCGGTACCCACAACAATGTTGGGAAACAGAGTGCCGATACTCCAAACGCAGATCATTTAGTGGCTTTAGTTCTTCCCAGAAGTGTCGCGCGGCAAGTGTCTCGAGCATTTCCACAAAAATGATTGGCGTCTCTTTTCCCAGGATAGATGGGCTTTACTCCACACATCCTGGGTGCGGGTTTGCAAACCAGTATTCAGACAAAGAGCAGGCCAATATAGGACATAGGAAGTGCAAAACTGCCACTTTATTTCTTTTTTTTTGTTTTCTAGCTTTAAATTAAGTTCTATATATATATATATATATATATATATATATATATATATATATATATATATATATATATATATATATATATATATATATATATATGTATATATTTTTGCAAAACAGCATTTGCATGTTAAATGTGGTGGTCCAAATGGCCGCAACGCCGCACCTTGTGCTTTCGATAATTTCGAACGTGGATGGAACTTCGAATTCATTCAGAAATCAGAGCTTATTCTACGTTTTGTGAGCCACTGTAATCTACGTATGTACTGGCTCGTATCTCACGCCGCCTGTTGGCCGCTTCCTGCAGCGGCGGA
Source organism: Ixodes persulcatus (assembly GCA_013358835.2). Taxonomy (NCBI): domain Eukaryota; kingdom Metazoa; phylum Arthropoda; class Arachnida; order Ixodida; family Ixodidae; genus Ixodes; species Ixodes persulcatus. The sequence goes on from JABSTQ010002724.1 coordinate 230,193, forward strand.
CGCAGAGCAAAAAAGATCTAGCTCGAGATCGGCGGCGAACAGCCCGTGGCCCGAGCCCACCTCGAGCGCCCGACCTGCATGCTCAGCTGCGAACGTGCAACTCGTTTGTTCCGGGAAAATTCTGCGCCATCTACGAGGAGAAGGGTACAAATAAATAGCGGTTGAATCCCCCTTAACGTTCTCTCAATGAAACGTGCTTCGTCGTACGTTCCTGGCGGTCATTAATTGCAAACAACTGGTGCGCGCAACACTTTTACCGGTTTATACTTTGTTTTCCACCGACCACTAAGAAAATCAGACGTATACATAGGTTGCACTGACGTAATTTGGTCCTCCTTTCTGGTGGCCGAACTTCCTCGAGCGTAGCCTTTATTGTGCATATTCTACGAGCAGTACACGAGCGTCGCGAGCGAGCGGAAACGAGTGAGCACAGCTTCATTATACTTCGTTCCAATTTATCTGCGAGCGAAGCCAAAGCTAGAAGCGCGAGACCAGCGCTTTGTGCGTTTCTCCCCAGCTTGCGCGCTCGAGCAAAGCCTGAACGCACGGAGCTTCCTTGCTCGCGCTTCCAGCTTTGCCTTCGCTCGCACATAAGGTGAAACGAAGTATAACGGCAGGTTTTGGCCACCAGAAAGGAGGAAGGATATGACGTCACGTGCAACCCATGTATAGGCCATATGCGAAATCCTTGCCAGCTATCATCATCATGCCATTAGGAGCCGCCATATTGGGGGGTTTATCACATCTTCCAGTTGTGGACGAGGTGCATCTGCATTTAACTCGGTTTTCATGATATTAGGGCAGTTTATTTGTACACTCAATGGGTTGCTGGTTAGTTTCGGATCAAAGAAGAAAAGAAAGACGGCCGCCAAATTCAGGAAAAGGAATTGTCAGCAACGAGGTCGCAAGACTCGTCACTCAAGCAGTGAACTGGGCCATCCAGGTCAATGAACGGTATTTCTCAAAGACGTCCTGTGAAGGGTTCGTACTGGACTTGCAGCAGGTGATCATATTTTAGTTCTACGACTTACACTTTGCCGGGACTATTGTTTTTCGGGCGAAATCGTCGGTACGGGAACCCCCCAATATGGAGGAAATCTGATCATTGATCATGAATACACTAGATGGCGCTTCTTTTTGCATATGGTCTATTGAGGAACGGTTAAACCAGCTGAACTACAAAAAGAGGGAGAAAGGAGTGAAGACAGGCGCTCGCTGGACTGCCAACTATTTAATACTGATCCTTCGTTTTCCTCTCTTTGTCTACTTGCGTTGTGGCTACCTTCTCGGAACTTATTTCATCATTTAATGTTGTTGCTCCTCTATTATTGTCATTTTCTTCCAACTTGATCTTCCTGTGCCATCTCGGATACTGGTTTTCCGAAGAAATCTTTTTTCGCTTGCCTGTAGGGCAATAGATGGTGAACTGACGCAGTTTTCTTCTTAATCTTCTATGGCCAAGGCCTCAAGTAGTGCCACTAAATAAATAAATATACACACGCCCACATGACAGTGGTATGTGGGCGTGCGTATATTGGACAAACGGGAAGGTGCGTGAACAATCGAGCACGTGAGCATGCAGCAAACATAAGAGCCCTAACAGGGCATTTAGCTGCTCATTGTCGAGCTTGCACGTGCGAGGCCAAGCTCGAAATGGGAACCATCTTGGCTCACCACAAAGACCAGCTCGCCCGCGAAATACTTGAGGCCTTGGCCATAGAAGATAAAGAAGAAAACTGCGTTAGTTCACCATCTATTGCCCTACAGGCAAGCGAAAAAAGATTCCTTCGGAAAACCAGTATCCGAGATGGCACAGGAAGATCAAGTAGGAAGAAAATGACAATAATAGAGGAGCAACAACATTAAATGATGGAATAAGTTCCGAGAAGGTAGCCACAACGCCAGTAGACAAAGAGAGGAAAACGAAGGATCAGTATTAAATAGTTGGCAGTCCAGCGAGCGCCTGTCTTCACTCCTTTCTCCCTCTTTTTGTAGTTCAGCTGGTTTAACCGTTGTAATATGTACCACCAACTAGCTCAGCTTCTACACCCCTGTTGGTATGGAGGAAGCTTTCATGCTGACTGTTTACTGTTTTGGCTGCCCATTGGTACAAATTAAAAGCAATAAAAGCCGGACAAAAAGACGCAAATACTAAGACAAAAAAAAAAGAAGCAACGGACGCTTGCTACAACGCAGACGAATTATGCTCATGTGGTCTGGGAAGACATTTAAAACGTTGACGAGCCATATTTGACCCACAGCTGTGTCTTTGTTGCAGAACATACTTCCTGTTTGTGTTCAAGAGGGATGTATACGGCCACTCATGCAAAAGCCGTATTTCTTGCCCCATCTTTGTACCAGAATGCAAAAAATCAATAACTCACCTTTACGCCTTAGATTTATCAACGTTGTCTGGCTGAGGCAGAACACGTTTTAGATATAGTATATATACTATTGACACACACTGGGTGTGACTTTATATACAGGGTGTTCGATTTCATTCAAACAGATTAATAATTTAAAAAAAAAAACTCTGAAAGGTAAAATAATGCGGTCAGTGCGGGTGACGTATACAGCCAGGGGAACATAATTAGTAGGCTAATCATCACAATAAGTAGCATAATTAACGAAAATGTATTCATAAACTCGTTTTTAATTATTGAAAAAAAACACAGGGTTTCAATTACAAACTTGCTGAGCGTCATAAGAACCCCACAAATCAGTCAATTTTAGAAAGATTCGAAGCACGTGATGAGCGCTGCTGTGCGCTAAAGTTTCCACTCGTGCAACAAACGCAAAGCTGGAGGTCCGAAAGAAAAAAAATACAGGAAGATCCATTGATAGATTCTTAGGGAATGCGTAAGCACGACCTTTGGGAAGCGCCAGACACATCCCCATTTGGGAAACGCTAACACTGACCCCTTCACTTCTCTGCTTTGGCCTTCTCTTTTGCTTCCTCTATTTTTTGCCGCCTTTGTTTTTTTGTTTCGTAACGGGGTCAGTGTCAGCGTTTCCCTAAGGGGGATGAATGTGGCGTCTCTCAAGGGTCATGCTAACGCATTCCCTAAAAATCCACCAAGGGATCTCCCTTAATTATTTTCCCCCTCGTTTCTGTCACACGCAGACCCGCGTCGGCTTGCCGCTTCTTGCGACGCATTTCAGCCAGCCAAGCTAGGCGCTGCTTCCGCTCCCTATTTCGTTCGCCCCCCCCCCCCCCCCCTCCCAGCATCCGCGCTCGTATTGGCTTCCACCCCGTGAAGTCACTTCCCTTACGCCTATGACCTTCACGACTCCCCTCCTCTCTACGCGGCGCGCTTCCCTTTCCACTGTTATGCCCGCAGCCAGACGCTGTCAGCCTTTTCCTGTCATGTAAGTACTAACGCTAACGCATTAAAAAAAAAAAAAAGAATTATCATTCTCGTTTTTAGACAAATAGAAACTTCAGTGCACTCCCGCGCCTACCACGTGCTTCAAATATTTCTAAACTCAACTGATTTAGTAGTTTCTGAGGACGCTTCAGCAAGTTTCTAATTTTAACCATCTGTTTGGTTGCAATAATTAAAAAAACTTAATGAACAAATTGTGGGTAATTATTCGACTTATCGTAACCATTATTCCCCTATATTATCTCCCCCTAAGTGTATAACTCACCTGCACAGACCGCAGTATTTTACCTTTCGGCGGCTTTTTTTTATTATTATTTTCATAAATCTGTTAGAAATAAAATTCAAACACCCTGTATATAAAAATGCTTACTCGGTCTCCTCTGGAAACGTGCAGTGGTATATCAGAGTTTGTGACCGGTCAAAGTACAACGGTGAACACTGCGGCGCAGCAACAGGAGAGGCCATGGCGGTACGCGCGCGTGATTTAGACAGACACGGCGAGCTGTTTCGACGAATGTTTATTTCGAGTCGAGGTGCTGAGTTTCGCGTCTGTGGTTGTGAGATAGCGGGGGATCGTGAGGCCGTCACTTCCGTTCGTCTCAGCAACTTCCTCATTTGATAAAACTTCCCCATTAAACTGCTCACTGTTAGTATCATCATCATCATCATCATCATCATCATCATCAACAACAAGGTCATCATCTATCCAGGGCCCGTGCGTTTACTTTCCCACAGAGCACTCGGAGAGCCAATCACTTCAATGTGCGGCACCCCGGTTCTGCCCATGCGCATAACCCAGGGGGACAATAAAAATAAAGGTGGTCTAAATCGTGATTCAATTCACGATTCAAATCATAATTTAAATCGCACCGATTTGTCTATAACGATTGAAACCAAACACTTTTTCCCAAATATAATACCGAAAATATTTTCTGTATACCGTTTGTCTATGAGTAATTCCCATGGGCATTCATCTCGTATTTGAAGCGAGGAATCATTTAGCAGGAAATATTTGTATCAGGCAGCCATGAAAAAACACAAATCTAGTGATAAAAAAGTAAGCTACCGGCTCCGTGGCTTTTTCGTGTTGATATAGTTAGATTGAAAGGAGGGGAGGAAATATGGGAGCACTGAGGCAAAGTAAAAGTGCACGGGGGATAGACACGAATCCTAGAAAGTAAAAACGCCCCCCCCCCCCAGCTTTATTTCAAGAGCATCCTGTAAACGTTTTCCGACAAACCTAGAGTAGTACCTGTACCATATTTTTAACCCCCCCCCCCCCCCTCCCCCTTCCTTGCAATACAGGGGTATCACATTCCTTTCGTCCAGGGTTGAGGCGAAACTTCGTTTTATGTGGTAACAGGTCGATCTCAAGTTATTCCTCAGTACTCAAGCTGGGCCAGAATAAACAGGCTCTTAGGGAACTCGATTAAGAAAGACGGCATCTTAATTTCGGAGCAACACGACTTAGAGCAAACAAACATCTCACAACTCGTTTATTGCTGACAAACACTACACACGTGAAAGATACTTTTAGGAAATATGTTACCTTCGCGTTGTTTTTTTTTTTTTTTTTCTTTCAACATTACATATCGAGTGTTTATTCTGAGATACGCCTGATTATTTAGCACCGTATCAGACGTGACTTCAACATTTAATGAATGTCACGAAGTTGTCTGCATAATTTAATTTTATAAAATATTTTTTGTCCTCGAATGTCACAAATAATACTTCACATGTATGCATTTACAATGTCCTTGTCCTCCGCGGCACCTTTTTTTAAAATTATAATTGAAATTGATTAAACTCTAATTATTATATTTGCAGCCATCTTTTTTGGTTTTTGTAAATTAGCGTTAACAAACTTGTAAAGAAAACGTGCTCGTAGACAATGGCGTTATCGTCGTATCGTCCTGTCGCCTCCAGCAATATAACGCAGTTAGGGTTTTTACCTTAGGTTATAAAAGAAGAACATGCAAACGCATCCTAACATAAAAACAAAACAAACAAAACAAAAAAACCTGCAGCTTTGTCGGCGCGATATCAGACACCGCACGGGTAATATTGCCCAAAGATAAGAACAGCCCCGTTTAGAAATATACCCACGTCTGGGAAGCCCCAGCAGCAGCTTATCAGACGTATTGCACGGTCTTGACCTGCAGTCGTTGTTTCCGCAGCAATTATTGACACACCTGCTGAGCTCAGACCCAGGTCGTCAACAACCCGCAATGTCGCACCCATATGTTTCCATTCCTGAACAGGTGTCTATCTACGTGGATTCAGTAGATGTCCTATTGACCGAACGAACAAGGACGCTGGAAATGGCAGACGCGAACAACAGGCTAATATGTCCGTGTTGTAACTTGAACGTTTGCGCACCACGGTGCAGTCCGAGCAGAACACATTATCGGCTCTCTTTAATCGGTTCAACCAATGGAATTCAAGAGCTTAAACAACGAGATTAATCGACGTAACCGATGAAATGAATCCCCTTACTCAATTGGATTAATGAGCTTAACGAATTGCATTCACGAGCTTAACCAATTAAATTGATCAGCTAAGCCAATGAGACTGCTGACTTAACCGATGAGATTAATCAGCCTAACAAATTAAATTAATCAGCTTAACCGATGGTATTAATACCATTGACCAATGAGATTAGTCAGCTTCACCAATGAGGTTAATCAACTTAACCGATCAAATAATCGAGTCGTAAATCGCTCTTATTAGCCAGGCTGACTTTGAAAAGTCCAATTACTGGTGCTCTGTTTCGTGGGGCTTCAGAAGCTTTGGAAATTTTAGTAATACAGTCGAGAATAACAAATTATGTCGATTAATAAACTGCATGTTGGATTATTACTTTAACTTAAACGAGCAAACAAAACAACAACAAAAGACTGCCCGACAGACTGCCAAAACTACCCCATCTAGATCAAAATGGTTCAATGAAACCATTGTTTGAATCGAATAGGCAGTGCAAACTTAGTCCATGCATTCTGTGGAAATCAATTTTTTTTCTGAGGTTTTTTATTTCTATTTTTGAATAGCAGGTAAGTTTATATCGACTTCTATGAGGCGTATTGATTTTGTTCTGTAACAGACCAGGACCACATGCATTTGCGCTCTCGTTAATTGCACTTGCATAATGGAATTTCATCTAGCTTTTTTTTTTTTTTATCTAGTGCGTAGTATTCCATATATTTAAAATTAACAATATATCACAAAAAGAAAAAAAAAGCTTTGCTAATTTTTTTACATGGATTTGTGTCCGAGCAGCACAAGTATGTTCAAAATGATGCTACAGTTTGCGATAAAATATTCACATGGAGATCACACTTTTGGGTGTTCTTCAGAATCGCAGTGCCTAACCTATACATTATTCGCAACAAAAATACAACCATACTCATTCCGGTAATCCTGATAAAAAAAAATGAATATATATTTTGCTTTGATATTAATGCAATATCTTCTTGAAACAATCAGTGTTCGAATCTCGTGGTTCCTTTTTCGTTTTTTTTTTTCTTTTCTTCTCGCGAGTGTATCAGTGCAAGCGACGTTGAGGCCTGCTGAAGGCAAAATGCCATAAAGTTTCCTGCTGTTTTCTAAATCTTCGAGCATTATGGTCTAGTAGTTGCTGCCTAATAAGCCCTAAGTACTCGTAAATCAATCCATCGCTTAAACATGATGACACCAACCCTGAGACGTTTTATCTTCAAAAAATATCAGGTTATGTGTTTTGTTTTTCAGACCTTCAATGAATGAGAAATCACAAATCGAATAGATATACCCGTCTAAGGACCGCAGCATTTTCACAACCTGAAGGGGGGGGGGGGGGTACGCAGATTGTTTATAGGGCAGGGTGCCCGAATTGATGATGATGATGACTTGACAACAAAATTAAAACCCATATCAACTTTTCGCTGCATCTTCAATGTGCTGCACAGAACGGTTGCAATGTAAGACTCACGATCTCCCACTTTAACGACATCGACACATGTGCCCGACAGCGTTCTGTGCATGTGCGTATGTTTACATATAAGGCACTGGCCGCTGCTTCGTTCAGGGATGATGAGCCCCGTGACCTTGGTGCCGTATTGTTCCTACCGGGGCCCCAAGTATACACAGCCAGAGGAAGCTCAGGTAGCAAAAGTGCTCACCTAAAGCCCACTCGACGAGGAAATCGCCTTTGCAGTACGATCGACTTCGGGACGAGAAACACCCATATTTTGATTCGGAAAATATTCGGTGCTTCCGTTTTAAAGTGTTGATGTGTATAAACGCGACCATGACTAGACAACACGGTGAAGAAAAAAAAAGGACATACATCGAGGGGTTAAGAGGGCACATGACAAAGTCTAAACATTGAGCAATGTTTTCCTTCAAGAAAAAAAAAATACAGAGGAGATAACAATGATAAGACTATAATATTTGGCACGTACACACGATCGTTAAATCCAGACTCGTTCTCAATAAATTAGTATAAATCACGCTTTTCGGTCGATGACTAAATACAACTCCGCGTTCTGACACAGAATTGCCCCGAACAGACAGAAGAATCGTCGAAATTTTGTACCGCAGCAGGGTGGCGTTTAGTATAAAGCGAATTGGAAGAACGTCATTGTTCACATAGGGAAGTAGTTGACACTGAAAGTGTTACCCGTGAACTGAACGTGACTCTTATAATGACACACGTATAACCTTAAAACACGGCGAAATTAATTCTCCCCACCCTTTGGACAGGCCTTTTAAGAATAGCACGCTACGAAGATCAGTATACGGGCATCTGTTGTGTTGTCGACACTGATTCATAAACAAATATTGTTACCGGAAACGTAAGTACTCTCACACCCCATCTTTGGGGTCATTGACGAGAAGCAGGGTGCTTTTCTATACAGAGTCCCACCTGGACATGGATTCAAATCACAAACTCCTCAACTAAGAATATTTTACAATTGTTTACAGTTCTTGGGTGATGACCAGCACCGCTGCAATAAACAAAAAAAAACTAAACAAAATATTACACAGTGAAAAAACAAAGTCAACCTCTTTACAGTTCTTCAGACACAAAACGTCAAAGTTACGATGTCATACAAAGCAAACAATAATAACCAAAAACTGTACCCAATTACGTAACGGCTGGCACGCAATCACCAACGACTTCCAGCCACCAATCACCCGTGGAAGACGAAATTTCAGGAGTTACAATCTCGAGTTTGAACTGGATTCGAGTTTGAACTTGATTCAGACAGGTATAAACGTGTCCCGTGCAAACGGTGCATTGTGATGGCTTAAAACGTCAACCGCCAACGCTGGTCGCCACGCAACCCCAGTCACTACGAGCTTGAAGCGAGCCCCGAGTTCGCAGTCGATGAAATTGCCTCATTAGCCTTTAGGAACGCCGTGGAACGAAACAAGACGCAAGAAGTGCATGCGAACATGATCAGCCACGCGCCATGTACGTGCTTCTTGAGCTCTCGAAGGTGAGTCGTGTGTCACGTCTCAGCATGGCGAAGACTGAGTAAGCCATTTTATACCGGGGCATTAAGCCCGTCCTTCTCACTGGTTTCTGGAGTGATTGCAAGAAGACCTGCCATTGGTGTTCCCAGTGCACTGCGGTACAGCATATATCCGCGGGGAGCTTCCAACAGCGTAAACTCAGCGTTTAGCTAGACGTCCATCCGAACAAACAAAAGCCCATTCGTACGTGATCTGCGGTTGGCGTTCTGCGCAACGGGCGTATTTTTATACAGCAACGCGAGGAGGAGGAAAAGCATTGCGAGTCTACAGGAAAACGCGAGTGGCGCACATTCGAGCGAGATGAATAAAAAGCAAAAAAAAAAAAAAAAAGCATGGCGTTGCACCGGAGTTGCATATAGTGCATCCACTTGGAGAGGGGTACGGGTGAACAGAGTTGAACCACCTACATCAAAATCGACATGACACAACCATTCAAAAGTGACAAAAGTGGTCATCATGTGCGCGAAGAATCCGGGGGTGAAGAAAGACACTGTCTAAGCAATGGACGGTGCTAAACGAGCACACAATTGCGACACTGAAGAACGGTTCATCGTGTATATACGTACAAACATTGAAAGACGTAGTAAAGAAGAAGCACACTCGAACAAAGACAATCAATTGCGTCTCACTTTTCTTATATATATATAAGTAATATCTAGAACAATCAGTCGCCCTAACAACATCTAAGCGCATGAAGCAAATTTCAGTCCTCCAAAATATTTTGTTGCCTCCGATGATATTTATCTAATAGTGAACGGAGAGAGTGTTTGTTTACAATTAATAATATCACTATCAGTATAGTGTTAGATTGTTCTATTTATTATTATTGGATTGAGACATCCGAACTAGTTTCCGCTGGGCTATTTCTGTGTATGTTCCTTTTCGTAATACTCCTCGTTTGCGTGCAAAAAAAAAAAAAAGATTTTTAGGACAAGAAATGGTTAAAAAAAACAATTGTTATTTGAAAGAAAGACAATTGTTTCCGAATATAAAAGTAATATTAATTAATATATATTTTCCAGGCAAAATACTTTTGGATGTAAGCCAAACTAAACCGAACAACGTGCGTCTCCCATAAAGAGCTCAAGCAGACGCCCCTATAAAAAAATTGAGCGGTCACTTTCCGAAAACTCATCAAGTGGCCAACAAAAGGTCGCACCTCAATCCTTATAATGTACAGTCTACGACACAATTAGCGCGAACGCGGAGGCGTCTTCTTCAGCAGGACTGAGAATCTTTTCCTTTCTTCCTTCGCGTTCGTGAACGGCAACAGATTGATATACGAACTCCACGCGGCAAGACAATGCACACGGCACCTAAGCGGATAGTCCTTTTGGGTTTGGCTTACTTATTTTAAAATCAAAGTTTATCCGTTTAGTTCAAGTCGCTAATGAACACATTGCCACCAGACAATGCATTTTGACGATACCGTTACAGCGGTGCATGCACGATAAGATGAACCATAACGATCGATTACGCATTCACGCGCTAACTGTGCCGCGGATTGTACCTTACGTGCCCCACTAAAGTCACAGACCACGTCTTCATCGAGCTTACACGCACTGAATTTGTAGACGACACCGAAGTCGATTTTTTTACCACGTAAGATAACAGCCGGTAGAAAAAAAAAAATCTACAGATGACGTCCCAAATAAAGGGGGAAAAAACGTGTCAAAGACCGGTACGCTTTACATGTCCAACACAGCCGAACACCCTACAGAACCGGGGTAGGAGAAAAAGTGCTTGCCATGGTTTCAAACGGGGCTTATTCTCCTGCGCTCCTAGAAGTATGTCACGTGTCCGTCGCTGACATCTACGTCACAACCCATCGTTTCCGGTTTTGAGCACTGGCGCATCCGGTCTGTTCAGCCCAGTGCGTCACGGCGCCACCTGCTGTGAGGGGGTACCGAAACTCTATCATATTGACAAGATGAGAGAAGGACCGTAGCTTCAACTCAACATTGCTCGCAATCCAGAAAATGCGTAGGAAGTTAGGACTCCAGCCCTTACGGCCGTTGCTCTCAAGTGCGAAAACGTATCGCAACCCCTCGAAAAACCGGACATTGTCGTTCGCTGTGAGCTTGCAAGTACCCGAACAAGGTAACCATTTCATCTCCGGAAGTCACAACACCAAACACGGCACACGGGGAGTCGATTGAGCGTAATAGATTAAAGTCGAGGTTAATATATCCTCGTAACTAATTAACCACCAGGACCACATCTACAACGACACTGCGAGTTACACTTCCCCACTCGCGTCCACATTGCATACTGGACTAAGAAAGTCAATATATATATATATATATATATATATATATATATATATATCGAAGTGAAAAACTCACGGTGGAAAACAACAAACAGCGGAAGTTTAATCGACAGTTTCGCCGAGAGACTCGGCTTCGTCAGGAGTTGATATATATATATATATATATATATATACAGCCTCGTTAGAAAATGCAGGTCATTCGAAGTTGCCTTAACGCCACCGGTTGAAACGTTGAGCACGATTCATTTATTTCGCAGGAATTGCTGCGTCGCTGAACAGATTACCACGCCAAGAGCGTGCATTGTCGCGTGACTTGGAGACTGCCGTTACAAGCGAGCTCTCTACAAGCTCCCTAAATACAAACATCGAGCAAATCTCCGTCGACGTTTCTTTGATCGAGCCCGAAGAAAAAAACAGCAACTGCAGCATTCATAAATATCGCATGAGATAAATGTACACATACTACACGTATCATTGTATCGTTTTCTCTACGCGTGCTACGAAACAACCTTACGTTTCTTCGTCAATGCATACGGCGGACGTGCGGGAGGGGGGCATCTAAACGACGGAGAAGACGAAACGATCTCGCCACCTAGGTGCATTGCATTCGCATAATTTGCATAGCGAAGAATAGTCGGCGGTTTCAGCCTTAGGTACAGAACAGCTCTATAGGATGCTCGCGCAACGGTTGGCAATGATGTAAATGACTATAACAGCTGGCAGCTACCGATCAGGAGGCAAGCGTGTACATGATATATGCCACGCCCGACTTTTGCTAGGATGTCGACGACTCTTATAGTTAAAGGGATGCTGAACCGAAATCTGGATTCCACAAAACACGCGGGAAAAGCGTGCAACGGGATGCTACAAACACCAAAACATCACTCATACAGCGATATCTCGAACGGATGACCGTATATTTTTAGAAAAGAAGGTGCATTTGGCAGAAATGTTCACATTATGTTTTTACGAGGAGGAGAGGGAACGGCCTCGCGTGTTCTCCGCATCGCCACCTTGACAGAGCGAAGCGAAGAGAGGAGGAAACGAGATATCTCTACGTCACGCGCTTCGTCGGCCTGGTTCAATCTTGACCTCTCTTTCCAAAAATACGGCCGTCCATTCGAGATATCGCCCAACGAGTAGTGTTGTAGGGTTTGTAGCGTCCCGCCTACATCTCCTGCATTGTTTTCTTGAAATCCAAATTTCGGTTCCCCATCCCTTTAACGTTAACCTAGCCCGCAAACCAAGTGAGCTAACACCCAGCCCAGCTCCAAACACGTCGAAAATACACCCCCGGCCTAGCCGGAAATTCCTCAAGAAATGCGCATATCCTATAATCCCCATTTTTTTCGAACCACCAACGACGATGGAGCATCGACTGATGGCGGAGATGAGCAATGTGAGCATAGAGCGGTGTGGAAAATGCTTCCATTTCCTCTCTTCAAGAGTTGTCTCTGACTCGTGCTGGATTACGGATGGAGTCGTACCGTTTAGGGGTGTTTACGGTAGGAGTTACGTGACTTCGTTACCAGTCGTGCTGGGTTTTAATGTAAGGCGAATCGAAATTCGCCATGACCCTTAGTGCAATGACAGGCCGCGTACTGTTAGATTCAAAATTACGAATGCTGACGACTCACAATAGGATCATACTGGGATAGACATAGCTCATACTGGACGCCTGCGTAACATCATGTCATACAGTATGAGCGTAACGTTTTATGACCACTCACAACTGGTCAGGATATATCGTAGGGATGGTACGCATTTCGCCCGTTCCTTTCTTCGAAGATCATCCCTTCGTGTGCGTGCACCCCGTAAAGGCAAGTCGTAGGCTGGCATTTAATTATCGATTATTCGAGAGGACAGTATGATTCTCACGTTTCTAAGCTTGCACTATATTCTATATGAGAGAGTGTATCACATACGCTATAGTTTCAGGTCACGATTAATCTCAGGTCGTCGTCATCGCGTTCGCTTTGAAATGCAGAAATGAAATGAAGAAAACGGGAGGTTCAACGGGGTGGGCTAGAGTCCGGATGCGTGTATACATGCTTGCACCTGACAACACCTAGAGTCCCCCTCCTTCCAAAAATCAAAATAACAAAAGGTGATGATCAGCATGGTAAGTACCCTTAGAGAAGAACGCTGAATTCGGCTAACAACTTTGGCGGTAAGTTTTTTTTGTTTTTTTTTGTATATGCGTGTGCGAAAGTGTCTCGATTAGCTAATAAATGGTTACATCATCGTTCCTCTGGCGAGAATTGCCTCTGCAGAATAAAACGCCGATTAAAATCTAAATTTCGAGTAACTTTTATTTTTTGTCCTTTTTTTTTTTTTGGAGTCCGATTCTGACAGATATCACCAGTTCGTCAAAGTGCCAAACAAACTCTGCCTTTTTTTATTTTAATGTCGCCGTATATTAGTACACTGTAAGAGATCGGAATAAGCGAGGCACAGAGGACAAGAAAATACTACAGCGAGACTGTACAAGGTTAGCAGCGCAACCACTCAAACCGGATAAAACTGGTTTCGCCCGTATTTATTCGAAAGGTTGCAACAAACGGAATAACCATTTTCGCGGGTACCATAATTGTGTCCGCCATGATTGGATTCAGGATAATCGGGGTAAATAAATAGCAAATTAGTGCAAATTAGTGTGTGTGTGTGTGCGTTTTTCATTTAATGCGTAACCAGAACGCGAAATTCGCGAAAATTAGGTCCTCGCGAAAATTTAGTCGTTTACAGTATATAAGTATGTAGAGAGTTAGGCCATTCGTTGGGAAGTATAGGAGACAAATGAGGATGCGCCATTGGCCGAAAGCGGGCTGGGCGTGTTCCAGGGCGTCTTCAGAAATTCGAATGTGACCAACCAGAAGCCGGAAATAATACCCTGGCGGTGGTCGCGAGAAACAAACCTGATAACTGCGTCGGAGTGACTCTTGGTGACTGGAAATATGGTACAGGTGATGTTTCAATCGCGCTCATCCAAAATGATGGTGGAAGAGTGCGACTAGCGGAACGACCGACATAATACTTACGCCAAGCGTCGAGGGCCGGGAATCTGCCGTCTGAGCGGTCACACTCTGTCCGAGCAAAACAGTTGAGCGGCGCATTCGCTTCTTACATCCTTCTGCATGATCATGATCAAAACAACACGTGCACCCTATTTTCAACCACGAAGAGTTACTACACTTCACTGTTACGCGCTTATTAAAACCGTATACGAACATATACCTTTGATCAGAACTGTTTCTCGCTACCACCGGTAGGGGGTTCATTTCGGTTTCTGGTTGGTCAAGAGAGCATGCCAAGCCCTCTTTCCGAGTCTGGGGCACGCCCTGGCTCTGCCCGCGCCTCCCATTGACCAAACTCTCTCTATACACGGCTCTGTGCGTAACATGCCCAAATAAACGACGGCTAACGAATTTAACGAATTTACTTTACAAAAGAAGAGCTGCGAGTCAGCGAGACTGTGTACTGTATATAGCTTGTATAATCTCAGCCAGTTCTAAAAGATTGTAACATGTCAATGTCATCAGGTCCTCAGTGGCTGCCCTCTGCCCTTTACTGCATGACTCAAACTTTGTACACTTTATGTTTTATGTATGGATGGTTATGGGCATGCATTCGTGCCGCACATTTTCTTTGAATTGAAAGCCTATAGAATAGACATTTTTACTTCTGGGAACGCGCCCCCAGACGGTGAAAGTCCAAAACTGATTCGGAGGCAAAGCTGCCTCGGCAATCATGGCATAGTTAGCTTGCATACCTGCGTTCGCAACTGGAAAAGCGCGGCCATAAAATGTATCAGCGTAATAATAGCTCATGATTTATGCGAGACTCATTCGATGAAGGTAGTGGAAACACCCGTGTTTCAAACGTTCTGAAATGCGCTTCATGGCGGAGAAGTCTGTAGGGGATCCGCGTTATATATATATATATACTTGTATGTATATGACTTGTTCCTTCGTCTACTCACTCTTAAAATACGGACCAGACTCCAGCCGTTTTGTTAATCTCGTACTAGTAATTGGCAGTCGTCGCTCGTTCTTTTCTAAAAATAGAACTAGGTTATGAGATTCCCCTAGTCAGGCAATGCACTAGAGCTGCATAAACAGAGCCCCCACACACACGCACAGCTTTCTTTTTGGTAGTGCGACAAAGCGGAAACCTACCCGTCGGTATACCCACACCACATCGACTCGCCGAATCCTGTCCACTGTGGAACCGCATGGTGAAACGTCATCACAGTACAACAGCAGCAAAAGAGCGATGGGGCCCGGAGCTCGACACCGAGCTTTCGTCGACGCACCAATTGAACAAGAGCCCCCCGAATGCTGACGCTTTACTCCCGAACAATCTGTGTCCATGTGCGGTCAAAGCCCAATGTCATCAATATCCGAGCGCGCAGCGGTTCCTAGTCTAGGTGGTGGTGTCCGCTCTGTCATAGTTTTCCTTAGTAATTTTTGTTGTTGTTGTTGTTAGCGTCAGCCAACCTTATGTCACTAAACGGTCGCTTCCACGTGGTTAGTTTGCATTTTGAAATTCGTGTTTGAGCGGAGAGGAAGGACAAAACGAGGGGAGACTACAATCTTGCACAGACCTGTTTTTGTACTGCCCAGTAATGCAGGCGCTTTCGCAGTGCTGCTAATACCCCCAGCAACAGCTATGACGTCACGCCGAGGCTGGGGCGTGATCAGGAACCCTTTTTCTTGTTTTTAGAGTCAAGCATCTGAACGTGCGCATCCAGAGCTGCTGCCTCAACGCGAGGTCAGAGACATAAGTTGGTCTACAATCGAGTGTTCGGACATGACCAACACAAACATAGTACTACGTTATGAGGGTTAATAATCATAGCTTAGCAGCCGACTGCGCTGATCAAATTGCCCATCTATAGTGAAGACACCAGGTTCCATTTCGAGGCCGGCTTATGGTTAACAGAGAATTTAAATGCCTTCAGATCAAAAGCTTTTAGAGAATCGGCGTTAAGCTCGCAATTTTCATTCTGCGCATGTTCTTGGGCGCCCTCATTCCCCGAATCTATAAAGGCATTTGAATTGTCAGTAAGACGTTTATCAAAGTAGGCTTTCATGTACAAAAATACTCGTTTTAGTAACAACTCAATTTAGGTCACAGCAGCTCACCGGACTCAACAAGGTTTGCTAGCGCACATGCACCTCTACCAGACATACCCTCAAACCAGCAACGCGGAGGATTTTCTATTTTTGCATCGAACGAGTAACCACCACGAACACGTGCACACACGCAGGAAACCAACTCGTCATTTTGCGGTGGGCAGAGAAAAACCGCAAACGGCGAACGGTGAGCATAGAACATGGCGGCGATTGGCTGACGTCAGCGCACGCGTGGGGAGGTTCACTTGCGGCCTCCGGGGTCGTTGGCCTTGGCTGTGATGCCCTTGGTGCCCGCGAGCACCCTGTCCAGGAGCGACTGCTTGGAGCGTCGCCGGTGGGCGTACACGTCCCTGCAGAGGTCGGCGAAGGCCTGGGCCACCTGGAGCACCTGCTCCGAGGCCGTGAGCTCAACGAAACCGTCGTCGGAATCCTTGGCCAGGATCTCGCCTTCTTCGGTGCTCACCTGCGGACACGGCCAAGATTCCGGGAATGAACGAGATATAATCCGGACGTGTTCCGGGAATTATCGAGATATGATTTGGAGGGCTTCGGGCAGTGGCGTACCAATTTGTGTTTGAGTGGGGGGGGGGGGGGGCAAACCAGACCCCCCTTCCCCCAGTGCAGGGGGGCAGGGCCCTTGGTATACCTTGAGCGCCGCCGGCCAGTGTTTGCCCTGCCCAGTGGCGGCTGTTTCAAGGGGGGGGGGGGGGGGGGGGGGCAAAACACATGCCTTGCCCTCGCACTCTGAGAACTGGGGAGCAAGCGCCCCCTTTGCCCCCTGCACCCCCCCCCCCCCCCCGGTTGGTACGCCAATGGCTTCGGGAATGACTTAAACATGATCTGGAGAGGTTCCGGAAAGATCAAGAGATGATCCGACGGGTTCCCGGCATGATCAAGAGATGATTAAGAGGAGTCACGGGAATGATCAAAAAATGTTCTGGAGGGGTTCTGGGAATGGTCAAGAGACAGTTCGGAGGGGTTCCGTGAATGACTCAGACATGATATAAATGGATTCCGGGAGCAACTAAGAGACACTCCGGAGTAGGTCCGCGAATGATCAATGTCATAATCTGGAGAGGTTCCAGAAGCGATCAAAAGATGATCCGGAGTGATTCCGGGTATGATCAAGAGGTGATCCGGAGGGATCCCTGGAATTATCAAGAAATGTCCCTGAGGGGTTCGTGGGTGATTCAGACATGATCTGGAGAGGTTCCGGGAGCGATCAAGATGTGGTCTGGAGAGGTTTCGCGAAGAATCACGAGATGATCCGGAAGACCTCCTAGATAACAAGGCCAGCACTGAATAGGGCTCGTGTCCTGACTGATTGAATGCGAGTTGCAGTCGAACGCTGACGTCGTACTCGTGGTCAGTGTGTGTCCCGCGCTGGCCCTCAGTGGGGACGTTTTAAATTCAGCGCTACAGCCCTACTATGTAGGTGGAGTAGCCAGATCGCGAGCGAGCGGGAGTAGAGGACATTGGCAAATAATTTTTTTTTTGCCAAGCACAAGGGGCTGCTTGAGCATCGGCCTTTAAAGGGATGCTGAACCAAAATCTGGATTCCACAAAACACGCGGCAAACGCGTGCAACGGGATGCTACAAACACCAAAACATCCTTCATACAGCAATATCTCGAACGGATGACCGTATTTTTCAAGAAAAGGAGGCGCATTTGACAGAAATGTTCACGTTATGTTTCTCCGAGAAGGAGAGGGAACGGCCTCGCGTCTTCTCCGCCTCGCCGCCTTGAGGGGGCGAAGCAAAGCGAGGAGCAAACTAGGTATCTTCACGTCACGCGCCTCGTCGGCCAGGGGGGCTATGTTCGACAAATGTTTTGTTTCTCCTAAAAGGAAACGGAAATTACGAAAGTGACGATATCGCGTCTGATTGGTTAGAGGCTCAAATGACTAAAGTTCCCACTTTCATCATTTGAGCCTCTAACCAATCAGACGCGATATCGACACTTTCGTCATTTCCGTTTCCTTTTAGGAGAAACGAAACATTTGTCGAACATAGCCCCCCTGGTTCAATCTTGACCTCTCTTTCCAAAAATACGGCCGTCCATTCGAGATATCGCTTTACGAGTAGTGTTGTAGGGACTGTAGCGTCCCGTCTACATCTCCTGCATTGTTTTTTCCTGAAATTCAAATTTCGGTTCACCATCCCTTTAAACTAATTTCGTCCATTTTACCATAAGGGACGACTCCAAACACTTTTCTAACAGCAAAAAAAAAAAAAAGAAGAAAAAGAGCAGTCCCGTGTAAATCCGCAGTAAACTCACAGAGAAAGCTGCGAAACCTTACCGCACCCTAATGTGTATCTTATGTATCTCACACCTTACATGGAGGAATCGCCGCCAATGTCTGCTCAGAGAGTGACACACTCATCTATAACCATTAAACTATCTTGCTAGATGTCCTCTGACTACACTATAGCCGGTGACAGGTCAAGAACGAAGTGGAAGCTCCTCCCACCTCTTTCCTCTTTAGTAGAGCGAACGCTGGAGAGGAGGCGACCTCCTCTCCACCGTTCGCTCCGCTGAAGTGGAAAGGGGTGGGAGGAGCTTCCACTTCGTTCTTGACCTGTCACCGGCTATAGCAATCGTGTGAATTCACGACGTCATGCGATACCATGTCACGTGGCACCCTGATGTCATGGACACCGCAACGTCACGATGTCACGTGACGATATTATGTAGCTGATCCACGCGAGGGATCACGCGGAGGAAGAAAATATATCTCCCCGACCTGTCTGAGGTGTATGAGGTCCGCCTTGTTGGCCACGATGCAGACGGGCGGCGGCCCCACGGGGTGCAGCGGCGTGGCCCCCGGAGTGCTTCCTCCGGCGGCCTGGGCGGCCCTCTGCAGCGCCGGCAGCGTCGTCTGCAGGTGCTGCCTCAGGAGGCGCAGGTAGCGGAAGCTGGACCGGTCCACGATCGAGTAGACCAGCATGAAGCCGTCCGCCCACTGGAGCACGTCGTCGCGGGGCAGCTCGTCCTCGGACTGCGGTGCGATGAGAGGAGGCAGCAAGAGGAAGGAGAAGAGGCTTACGACAAATCATTTCACTGTACACGGCTTGCACTAGCGTCGACGGCACGTCAGCAGCCCCTTTGGTGATGGCCCTGCGGCTGAGCGCGGACCTTCTGCCGCACGCGCTTAGCACGCCATCCAATCTGTTTCTTACGGCAAGGACAGGATAGGAACGACCCAGAATGACCACAGCAGCCTGATGCGATGACGCCGCGTGCAAACCACATATAGTCACCGAAAGGGTTGGAACGGCCTCTCTTTCGGATGCGCAGCCTCTAGCAAGCGCCCGTTGCCTTTCGGCACGCTTTATCTGCGCGTGCGCGCTCGAGGCTTACGAGACGTTGAAGGGTTAGGTAAGAAGTTCCCCCTGGTGGCGGGACAACTAGAAGACCTCCCTGGCGTTCTCACTCTTTCAGTGACTACAGGAAGAATACATTCGACTCCTCGCACGAAGCAGCTCGCCTACAGCGGCACTCTTCCCCTAGCGGCGTGGACACCTCGCGTCGGAGCGAACTCCTGCGCTGTCCGTGATACGGTGGAGAGGGTTATCGCCGGCACACCGACACACCCGATCGACACGAGCAACTGAGACGGCCGTCTCAGCTAGCGCTAGAAAAGCCCACCGCGGTAAATGGCGCCAGTCACCACTCAATAACTCCTCCCCCCCCCCCCCCCCCAAAAAAAAAAAAAAAAACACGGAGAAATAAGCAAAGAAAATAAACCCAAGGTTGCGGCTCGTCCAGCCGTTCGAACTAAGCAAAATCTGTCCGCGCCAAGAACGAATTTTTGGCTGGAATAAATCAATTTATATTGGGATTTTACTAATAGCCCGTCGTTCAGTGGGCCAAAAGAAAAAAGGCAGAAAGTCAAAAGCCTGACATTCGGTACGAAAATTTGAAAACACAGCGGACTATTTCGTACCTCCTTCCCTTCGTAAGCTCTCTGCCCTTTCACTGTGATACATCCGCGGACCCCGCAGCGCGTCACCGGGCCCCCGCAGCGCGTCACCGGGCCCAAACGAACGTCACACGACACCGGAGCTCACTTATTCCCTTCACCCCTAAGCTGACATTGTGGTGGAAGCTACGCGCTTGCCCGACCAATCAGCCGCCTCCCTTTCATCACCTGACCTCATTCTCTGCGCGTGGGTATGCGTAAGAGAGCGTGATCACATGGCAAAAGTGTGGCTGGCCCAAGGAGCACGTAGCTTCCACAGCACTGTCAGCTTCGGGGTGAACGGGGTGGGGAAAGCAACTTTTGTCTGAATTTTGCTGTGCCCGGGTACACAAACGATAGTCCGAGCAAGAGGGGCTCCCCCCTTTCCGTCTTCTTGAACTGTTTGGTAGAATGCGCAATTTATGAATTGAGGAGGAAAGCTAAACAGGAAAAAGTTGGAAAAGCGTTTTATGACTCCTTTAATGTGTTCCTGTTGTTTCTGTACGAGTTCTATCATCGCTGAACCAATCAGAAACAGAAAAGGTCATGTGACTCGCGCTTTTTACGCTGCTTGATAGATCCCCTTAGCCCGTAGCGTCGGCTGCGTGGATCTGAAACGAAGTAAAGTATTTGCTTACGATCTGCATCTTTCCAGCGTCTCTCATTCGGGCACAAAACAAGATGCCACTGGGCTGTCGACGCATGCGTGGCAGTCACGCAGAAGAGAGCCACAGCGCGTGCCCAGAGCGCGTTCCCTAGCTTCAGTAGATGGCAGCACGCGGAAGGTGGGAGGCCAAAGCTAGAGGAGTCCAAATGCGTCATGTGACCGAGCCATACGATCCGGCCGTTAGGACCAGCACGTGTGGCACGCCTCGCAAAATTCCATTTTCCAATCGTATGCATACCTGAAATTGGACATGCGGGCGCCGTTTCGCAAAAAGGGTTATGTAAGGGCTAGGTTCCCCAGGATCGTGTCCACCAGCAACACAAATGATGACACCGAACTCTGGACAGCTACCGCCATCTATGAGCGACGGTGGCAACCAGACAACTGGTTGCCGCTCATAGATGGCGGCAACCTTTCTTCGGAGCAAGAATAACGGGAGCGGAACGAGCAGCGATGTGTGCAGCAACGCGAATGGTTCCGCAACCGCCGCGAGGCCGCTATCGCCTCAAGTTCCACTTCGTCGAGCACTTCAGATTCTCCTGCGAAAGAAGAGCAGATCGCTCGTCTGGAAAGCCACCGTCGAGAACAGAGGCTACAGCTCCACTGCTCGTCCTTCTTCACCAAAATGGAAAAGCTAAAAGTTTTTTTTTTTTTTTTTTTTCAGGGTTTAATTTGTTGCTGGTGAAATTAAAAAAAAAAAAAAGATAGAGACTTCGTCTGCATCGCAAGCTCGCTCCCCGGTGGCGTGGCGAACGCAAAAACACGTGGTGAACGTCACAGGAGGGGTCGGCGAGGAGCGGGATAACTGCGATAAATAACGATTCAAATTATATATGAGCGATGATAAAGTTGCAGTTCGCGTTTACAAACAAACAAACTTTCCTGTTGGATAAAAAAAAAAATCTAAAGCAGACGAACGTCGTTTCTTTCATTCCCATTCTCCCAATACTCAAAGGTTGGGAAACTTCCAAACAGCCTGGATTTTAGAGCTCGCAATACCTGGCGTGGAGAAATGTTGTCCGTATCGTCGAGGCACATGTCATAGTGTCGGTGACAGGTCAAAAAGGAAGTGGAGGGTCCTCCCATCTCTTTCCACAATAGCAGAGCGAACGCTGGGGAGGAGGTCGCCTCCTCTCCAGCGTTCGCTCTACTAAAGTAGAAACAGGTGGGAGGAGCTCTCACTTCGTTCGTGACTAGTCACCTACTATAGTATTGTGAGAGTTACATCAACAGGACTATAAAAGAAAGAATGAAACGATTTTCTCGCGTGGCTTTCTCTGTTGCTGCGACGGCATCTATTAATCTCTCCGACCAGTCGAACCGAACGGCTCAAACCTAATTAAAATTAGACGTAACGTTGGCGACATTCCTAATAGCAACCGCAGTATATGAGTGGATTGGAATGGATTGTGTTGGCCATTCCCTTCGTAACGAGTGAACAGAGCACACATACTCCGCTCCACCGAACGTAACTATACGTCTGCACTAGCTTACTATACTTCTTGCTCTCCTCATCGGGTGGCTCCTCCCGATAATCGATGGTGGCGATGCATGAGATACGGCTGTTTCTTTGACGTCAGTCGAGCTGCGTTCATGGACGCGAAAGCATGCGTCGGCATTCGTCGCGAACTCGGGTCCGATTACTCGCTTCGCCGCGGTGAGAGCGATCTGTCCAGCAAGATACATCGCGACCGCCGATGTGCGACTTCGAGGGTCCTTTCTTTGTTCACTAGGGGAACAGCGTGAAGAGTGCTCTCACCCTTGGACAGGTGTCGAGGATCTCGAAGACCACTGGCTCCCCGTCGACCACCATCTCGCTCTTGTACCGGTTCTCTGAAACGCCACGTGAAAAAGAGAGACTGTAAAAGCAGCAAGTCACGCTGCTCGTATACATCGTTCGAAAAACACGGAGTTCTCCGCAAACATTTAGGACAGAACTATATGTGTACGATGTAGTGGATGTGCGACCGCGGCCTAACGGACCAAAGTATAGGCTCATTTCAGTTGCTCTGGGGGAAAACGTACTTGTTTACGGAACATCCATTTGTCCTGTATACAAGGCGCATATAGTTTTAAAAGTTCATGTTTTGTTTTCGTTTTGTTTTTTACCCTCGTGAGTTAGAATATGATCTTCCATTGATACGAATAAAGCTTATGTATGGCAAGTTAAAAAAAAAAGCGTTTGACGTACGGATTTTTTTTTTTTTTTTACAAATGTTCTTTATCCCCGCGTGTCCATATCGCGTTCAATGTGAGCTGAAACACGTCCTTCGTTGCATCTTTAGCGTATACCTGCCGCCGCCAGTTTTCGACAGAGCATGTGGGCCGGAAATGCCAAGTTGAGGTCCCATATACATCGAACTCTTAGACAAATTCACAGATGACAAAACATGTAAAAACCGCAGAAGAAAAAAAAATCGGATTGAGTGTTGTGTTTTACGTCATATATTGACCGCAATAGTACGTGCATTCTTGCTAAGACCTGCCACAGTTCTTTGGGGCACACTAAAACACGAACTGATTGATTAAAAGAGTGGAAAACGAAAACTGTTTAAAAAGACAATAAAATTCATAAAAAAAAACTTGCTTTTTTAAATGCGTGGTTTTTAGCGCAATAATACACCTTTTGGTTTTTTTTCAAAAGTCCATCGAGCAACATTGGCGGTCGCCATTTCTTGAGCACGAAGCGTGCGATTGGTTCCGAGTCCTGACCGAGCGCTGACGCAGCGTTCGTTCTCGATACGAGCTGAGCCGAGTTCACGCCGAACGCGGACGTAGCCCTCGTGTCCAATACCTGACCAGTAGTGCGTGCCCAAGTAATGGCGTACTCGTATAGTTGGCTCAGCAGTTACTAGATGGCGCGCACTTCTGAAAAAAGGGTACATTACGTCGCGGAACTAATTTGAAGCTAATCCGAAACATACGATTCTATTTCGGGGTCGACGTTTCGAGAGAGAGGCGTGTTCAGGAGTCGCTTCTAACCATAACCTCCTCTATACTCACAAAGCCTGGCAGTTCGACGACGGAGCCATAGTGTGCCCGGTCGCAGATTCAGACGCGAGGACCGGTAGCACACAGCATCAAGGAGCCATTTCTCGGGAAACGTGAACGTCAGCGCACAGGTTTTGTAGCGGCGAGGACCCGAAACGCACTTGTTCGCTCGGGAGAAGTGTGTTTCGGCGTCTCGCCGCAGCGGGGCGCCAGTCACGTGGCTCCCCTCTCATCCGTTCTCTGCCGCTCCACCTTTTCCATTTCGTCGGCCGCTTCGTGTGGCGATCTGCCAGGCCTTGTCAGTATATAGGAGGCTACGTCCTAACTCAAAATGCGTCTCGCGATGTAAATACTCCATGCTTTTAGAAGAGTCTTACCCTACATGTTCGACGCTCGAACATTCTTGGCCAAACGATCGAGATACCGAGGGTAGTATAGATAACGTGCCCAGCGTGGTTTTGCCGACTGTACTCAGACACTTTCGCGCTAGTCAGCTGTCACGCCGACACGACGCCGCTCGCCGCTGCCACCTTCGACGCTCGTTCCTTGTTTTGTTTCTGACACGAGTTCGCCGATTATACCTGTATTTTTAGTTCTACACTCGTCGACCCTTGTCTATCCGCTAAAATATTGCGTGTGTACTGTTCTTTTTTCGCAAAAAATTCAGTTTGTGAACAGCAGATCTCCAATGGCTTTTACTCTCATGATTATTAAATAAAGATGTTAGAAAGCGAGTGACGTGCGCGTGCCTTGAAAAAAAAAAAAAGAAGCTTTTGGAGAGTTCAGTGTTTCCTTTAAGGACACCGTGATTGCAAAGGGACTGTGAAATGGTACACTCTTAGAAATAGGGGGTGTAGGGGTACACCCCTTGTCCCATAGGTAACACCCCAATATAACAATTCGACGTTCAGTCCACCGACGTCGAACCGACGATACCAACTTTCACGAGCGATAAAACTTATTAAAATAGCTAATGTACGCATTAAAGGCTATACAGTAAGACAATCAAGGTCTGCTGCAAAACCTGATTATTATTTTTTTGCAGACTTTGATACGCACATTAGTTACTTAGTACGCTACATCCAACAGCTATCAAGCCGCTCGTAAAAGTTGGTATTGCCAGCTCGATGTCAGTGTACTGAACGTCCAAATGTAGTTTTGGGGTGTTACATATGGGAAAAGGGGTGTACCCCCCCTACGCCCCCGATTCTTGAGAGTGTATAGAAAACGGCCAAAGGCCGGTTCACACACTTGCGACTGCTTACGACCGAGAGTCTTAAAACCTCTCGCAATCCCTTGCGAGGAGAGAACAGACTGGCACCACCTATTCTATCGAATAGCCGACCTGGAATTTACGGGTTTTTTTTTTTCTCATCATTATATATTTTTTTGGCTTGAAAAGCTGTGAACGACCATTTCTCATAAACAGTCCGTATATTTATTGATATCGTAAATACTGCAAAACATTCGCTCTAGTGAAATGCAGTCTCGTCGCAAGAGGTCTCAAGATCTCGGTCGTAAGCACTCAGTCGTAAGCAAACGCAGGCCTTTAAAAAAAGCTAAACAATTCCTGAATTTAAAAAAAAAAAAAACTAACGTGAAAGTTGTAGGTACCTAATGTAGGTGGCTTGTAGTATACCTTGTAGGCACCTAAAATGTATATACCTTAAAAAGTATGTCTTAAGTTTTCTTTCGATCTTATTAGTAGGAGCGTCGCAATCTCCAATTGAAATTTCGACGTAGCCCCCACCCCTTGCGGCGCGCCGAGCGCAGGAAAGCGCAAGGGCGGAGAGGAAACCTTTACCTTCGAGGACTTAAAAAGCATGCGATGCATTATGGGAAATTGGTGAGGGAATTGGCGCTTCACGTGACGTATATTTTCCCGCTGAATATAGCCGGGAAACTCAATGGTTGTATAGGTCACGCGACGCCAGGTCATGTGACGTCGATTTCCCCCGCTAAGTTTAGCGGGGAAACTGGATTGGTGTCTGGGTCGCAAGACACGAGTTTTTCCGCTAAATGTAGCGGGTAACTGAGTCGGTGTATAGGTCACGTGACGTCAATTTACCGCTAAATTTAGCGGAGAAACGAAATTGATGTTTTGGCCACAAGACGTGAATTCTCTCGCTCAACAAAGCGGGAAGACTGAGTTGACGGACAGGTCACGTGCCGTCAATTATCCCGACTTGTGTTCGTCACGTGACGCCATTTTCCCCGCTAAATTTAGCGGAAAATGCACGGACGGATAGACAACATTTTCGGATTGGGGGGGGGGGGGGGGGGTAGCGTTAAAACGGTGACGTCACGACGCTTTGGACAGACAACAGGCGGCGGAGAGGCCGCCACATGCCCTAAGGCAATCGCTGCAAATATATATATATATATATTTGGAGTTTACGTTCACTTCTGCCCAAGTTAGGTGCGATAACTAAATTCGCGGGACAAAATGCCATAGAAGTTCGCTCGTAACTCAGAATCTTTGAAAAGTGCCTCAGCTTCTCTTTGAGGCACAGGCTATATACGGGATGTTAGGATGAAGCTTACCCGTCTGATGATCATACTCGCCGATGTATCGCTTCGTTAGAAACCTAACCACAAGTGCTGGAAAAGAAAGAGAAAACAATATTATTATAATATTATGAAAGACTGAAATTATACAAAAAAACGTGATAGGGCAAATATTGTATGGACTTGAAGCGACAATCTCGTTTGAAATAGAAACAAAACGATTTTACATTATGCTATTTTTTTCTTTGTTGCAAATCTTTTTTTTTTCTTTTAGTTTTTGTATGACTCAATACGAACGCAAAAAGAAGGTAGAAAACATACTATTATATGATGTAGAGGCTAATTCGGTAAATCGTTTAGTTTGTCATTCTCAGTTTCTCGATTACAGGAACAGAAATTGTAATTGAACCATAAGCAAAGTTTTAATTAGGAATTCCAACAAGAACAACAAAATGCGTAAATATAGCAATAACGAGGTACTTAAAAAAAAAAAAAAAAACAGACCACCCAAATAATGCTTTATATTACAAAAAATGAACGTTTAGGCAAGCGTATGTTGCACATGATTACCGCTGGACGGTTTCTGTCTCAACGACTAGTGGCACCCGAACACCGCGTGCTACAGCGCGAAGTGAACTGTTATGCTCAGTGCTGCAGGTTATATTTCGTGTGGCTCTCAAAGCAGCAGGTTCTACCTCCATAATTCTCGCAGGGCCACATAGTTCTGATTGCAAAGTTCAATGACCGAGAAGAACTGAAAACCACTCCGTGTTATCGTCCAATTGCTCTTTGTAATGTGGACGATAACGGTGTTGCTAAACTTTTGACCATTTGCTTGGTTAGAATCCTCAAAAAAAGCCCCCGAGTGTGACAAAAAAAAAATGTTGAAATTGACAATGGTATGAACCGCGATTCCGAACGAAAACTACGCTAAACACGGCGACCTTAATTATCGATTTCCAATGCATCACTGTTTGGTGCGCAACAATTACTAGTAAATAATAAACTGATCTCTCGGTTGGCCGCTTCGGAGTCAAATACGTCCAACTACATGAGGCTTTTAAACAACAATAATTCTTGCGCCATTAGTCCTAGAGTAGGCGTGCGCGTGTGTTCTTGGGGGGGAGGGGGCATGTCTGGTAGCTTGCCGGGGAGCACATAATATTCCTTGCCAATCCCTGATTAACGTCCAAATATCCTAAAACACACTACAAAAAACTTCAACTTTGTTTTTATTAGTGGTGTGGTCGATATTGCATACGAAAACTGAACTTTGCGGCGCGTTCGGTCCTTTGGGTATCGCAGCGGCGTGGCCAGGAGTCCCTCCTCCCCCCTTCCCTCCCCCAAATTACTGCACGGGGGTGTTGTACCTGGTTGAATATATATTCTGTGTGCTATCTTTCCAGGGAATTACTTTAATCAAAATAATGCGGGCAGTGTGCAAAAAACAATAGTTTGATTAATTTCTTTAGGCCTCGCTATAGACAGGCGACGTTACGGAAGCTTGTGTACTGACCGATGGCGAGCGTGGCGAGGGTGGAGCTAAAGGCTCGTGATATATTATGGTGCTGGATGGTTTCAGATGGGTTGGATTAAAGGGTGACTTGTCTATCTTGTCGGCGTATTTAATTCACTCGATATTTTATAGCCGATTGCCCAATTTATGGTGTAAGCAAACCCAAAAATAGTTTTGCCTAAAAAAAAAAAAAATCTCTAGTCACAAAACGTTGTAGACCATGAAGAGGTGGACACTCGCATTTAGGCGCACCGCCGGTGTGGCCATGTTTGGTAGTAAATAACTTTTTAAGTTATTTACTACCAAGTGAAAGGGGACGAGGTTTTAAATACTCTATACAGAAATTTTCAGCTCAAAAAAGGTAAATCTAAAATGCCTTCAAAAGTTTCCAACAAAAATGGTTCAATGTGAAAAAGTTGCTCAAAAAGAAAAGTTTGTCATTTTTATTTTTAATATAATCCCAAAAAGATTAAACTTAACGAACTCTACTAAACCTTATTACGTGCGTTATACATAGGGTTCGGATTTTTCGGTTGAAACCGATAAATACCGATAGAAGTACGCCAAATCTATTTTCGGAAATTCGGTTTGAACCGAAAAAGGTCAGTTTTTAGATTCGGTTTTCGATTTAAACCAATAAAAACCGTTAAAAGTACGTCGAATCCATTTTCTAAAATCCAGTTTTAACCGGAAAAGGTCAATTTGACCTACCAGTCATAGCGCAGAGCCGTGGCGAAAAAGTGGAAGGACAGTGTCTATTTATTTTTTATTTATTTATTTCAATACCCTCAGGGCCTAGGGGCATTACAGAGGGGGTGGACATAAAATATTGGCTCTGCATAAAATTCAAACAACGAGGCAACTTGATTATAAATGTTAGTTCGGCATAATCCTAGCAAAAGTGAGTAGTTAGAGCTTTTCTAAATAAATCTATCGATGGAATAGTTACTAATGATGCGGGAAGGTGGTTCCATTCAGATGAGGGATGAAAGAGTTGATGTAAGCTGAAGTTTCGCAATGAGGTATGCCAACTTTAAGTTTGTGATCAATGCGGGGAGGGGCTAATGAATAGTTTGTTTTTCAGTGAAGCGTTGGAATGATAGATTTTATGGAAGAGGCATCGACGAGATATTTTCCGACGTGAGGAAAGAAGAGGCAGGGCTTGGGTGGTTTTCATAGATGAGACATTTGCGGTGCGATGATAGTTGCAGACTATGAATCGTGCGGCGCGATTTTGCGGGGCTTCAATGTTTGTTATAAGCGTTGAGTGACCTGGATCCCAGATTGCTGCGGCATATTCCAACTTTGAACGTATTAAAGTCTTATACGAGAGAAGTTTTAGAGACATAGGGGTTAAGGAAAAGTTTCTTTTTAAATATCCGAGCATTGAATTAGCGTTAGCGATTATATGATCAGAATGAGTTTTCCATGATAGGTTAGAAGTGACGTGAACACCGAAATACTTGAAAGAGGTTACAGATGCCAGCTGAATATTACATATTGAGTATGGTGATGGTGATGTGTTACGACGAGACACCCTCATAGTTTTACATTTGTTAGTATTCAGAGTCATGTGCCATAAGTCGCACCATTCCGATACCGCACATAAATCAGCTTGAAAAAGTGCCGCGTCGGATTCGTTAGTAATTTCACGATATATTACACAATCATCTGCGAATAAGCTAATAGGGAATGATACACACATTGGTAAGTCATTAATATAAATAAGAAACAGAAGGGGTCCCAAAACGGACCCCTGGGGAACACCGGAGGTGACGGCACTGAGGCAAGAATTTGCCTCATTGCTAGTAACAAACTGTGATCGATTAGTTAGGAAACTTTTAATCCAGGACAAGACTTTAGGATCAATATTCAGTTTGTCAAGCTTAAGAAACAGTAGTTGGTGAGATACTTTATCAAAGGCTTTGCAAAAGTCGAGAGGGACGCAGTCAACCTGAGATCCACGGTCAAGGATGGAAAAGAGATCATTAGTGAAAGTTAGAAGCTGTGTTTCACATGACAGGGATTTCCGGAAACCATGTTGCGAGGGTGAAAAAAAAAGAATTAGAATCTAAGAAACTAACTAGATTAGAGTAAATGATGTGCTCTAAAATTTTACAGGACGTGCTGGTTAAGGAAATGGGTCGATAATTAAGAGGACTTTGTTTGTTACCTGATTTATGAAGCGGAACCACCTTTCCTATTTTCCAATCGTCCGGCAAAATGCCAAGGTCAAGTGATTGTTCGAAAATTTTTAGAAGAAAAACTGAAATGTAATTTTTTGTAGATTTAAGAAATTTAGAGCTCATGTTATCAACACCACTCGACGAGGATACTATAAGATCATCGATTTGTTTAACAATCCCGTCATAATCAAAAACAATCGGGTCCATTGGAAAGAAGTTATAAACAGGATAAGTGGGGCAATCAGAGTCAACATCACTAGAAAACGCTTTCACAAAAATATCATTTAGTACAGATGCACAGTGCTCGCTCGGAATATCTACACCGTCATCCCCTGTGAGTGAGAGAACAGTATTTTTGGGGCCGTTCACAACACTCCAAAATTGCTTGGCGCTATTGGATAACATGGAAGGTAAGGTTACATTAAAAAAAAATTGTTTTGGCCTCTTTCACAGCATTTGTATGGGAGCTCGAAACTTCTTTGTAAAGATCCCAACGAGCAGTAAGGGCAGAGGACTTCGCAGCACGGAAAAAACGTTTCTTCTTATTAGAAAGACGTTTCAGTGTGGCATTAAACCAAGGAGACTGTGGTTTAGAAACAAACGACCTACATGGAACGAACAATGTGATTAGAGAAATTACCTTATTTTTAAGCAAGTTCCAATTAGTTTCAACCGAACGTTCTGAAAAAGCAAGTAGGAATTCATCCAGGAAGGCAGCTAACTCGTTATTCATTGCGTCAAAATTTGCCTTACTATAATCACGGAATTGCTTAGTAGTTTTATTCGAAATACGCAGTGGAGTATGCAAGTTGAAGTGTAGAATGCAATGATCGCTAATTCCTGGTAAGTGGGTTATGGAAGAGACGAGGCTATAGGGTCAGTGGAAAGAATTAGATCCAACACGGTGGCTGTAGTATCGGTAATGCGAGTGGGTTCAGTAACAAGTTGAGAAAAAGAAAACTCAGAACAAAGATCGAAAAAATCGGAGTAAGCGGGCGAATTGCAAGTAGTTGTTGGGAAAGCACCAGTCCAATCAATAAGGGGTAGGTTAAAGTCAGCCAGCCCTAAAATGGGCGCAAGAGGAAATCTAGACAAAATTGTATTTAAAGTATCGTGTAACTTGGAGCAAAAGTCTGCGGTTGCGTTGGGAGGACGATAGCACGCGCAAACGTGTCCGAATGGTATGGGATACACAGATGGCATCACGACGTTTTGGTTTAATGTGCGTATCATCGGAACGTGAAGTCCGTAATGCCCCTTAACTTTGCCATGTACGAGCGTGTTTTCAAACTCGTTGTAAGGAAGACAGACTTGATGCAAGCTCTGTATGTTGTGTTGTGCTTCAAAACGTCGCACCGTGTCTCTTTTGGCGGTCACAAATGGTTGATTGGCCGATTTTGGCTCAGGCAGCGCCTCATCTCAGCCTGCCAGTATCCAGTGTTAGCGTTGAGAGGGCATTCTCGAAGCTCAGGGTCATATTAACAGGAAAGAAAGAGTGCGGATCAACGAGGAGAACCTGGGAAAGTACATGTGTGTGTGTACTATAATAACATCACGTAATCCTAATATACAGAAGATGAAGTTCCATGATTTTGGGCATAGGCTTCATATCCGACTTGTTTGTACTGCAGTTTTTTTTTTCTTGTTTCTTTTACAGTTGCACACATTTGCCTAATAAAGTGTCTATTTCTTTTTCAATGTATCTGTGCCGTTATTCTTTGAGGGATCACAAATATCAGAGCTACAAGGATAATCTGATCCGGTGTGCGTTGGTGTTTATTTTATATTCACCGAAAAAAGCCGATAAAGCTTTGTGGGCATAAATATATGCCGAAAAAAAACGAAATTTGAATTCTAAAATAAACACCGAAAAAAGTACGCCGAATTTTGAAAAAAATAGAAACCGAAAACGCGGAACCTTAGTTATACATAAACATCTCCACGTGGTGAATGATGTTGCTTGGGGCGAAGCTCTGGTGGTGCTTGTCTGCGTAGACGCCGAGCCGCAGCATGCCGAGCCTTTTCATTCATGTCAGTAGGAGAATGTATGGTTTCCTTCTTTTTCTTTTTTTAAGCAGACAGATGAGATGACCCCCTACTCTTTTTTTTCTTCTTTTTCTTTGAGCCTTTTCATTCATGTCAGTAGGAGGATGTGTGGTTTTCTTCTTTTTCTTTTTTTCATAATTTTTTTCATCTTTTTTTTCAATTTTTTTTTTTTGCCCTACACGAGCAGGGGCACGAGCACCCGACGCCGGCCTACGGCGGACAACGGACGGCGGACGGACATGGCCAGCCCCTAAGGAGCTTCGCCCCTAAAAAATATTGACAATGTATAACGCTGTATTTTATTTTATATTTTTTTTTCTTTCTGGAGCTTTTAAATTTGTGTTAACGTGCAATTGGGAAAGTCGTTTCCACCTCCTCTCAAACGCAATATTTTTCTCACGAAAAACAATAAACTGAAAAAAGGGTTTATTCTATAATGCGGAAAGTTGTTTGCAACCTCGTAAAAATTTTGATAAAAAAAAAAAAAAAAAAAAAAAAAAAACGACAGACATCATTTTTGGAAAGGTTAACACCCCGAAGTTCGGCTCTGCCGCATGCGTTGTTAATGTGCGGTGAAGCCGAACACATCCCACGCAGGGAGCAGCTCGGTTTCATCGGACTGCTGGCCGTCGATCAAAAAGCGAGCGTTGCGTAGAATAACAGCACAACTCGGTTAGTTTAGAATAACATTTTTCACTCTAGATCTTATTTTCTGGGCAAATACATCGGCAAGAATACTTTTTTTTTGTTTAACTATTTTGAGCGTACGTTTTTATGTTTGTTATGTTGATTGACGAGCTATTTAATGTTTGCTGAGGTGCGGTTTTGAAAGAGCCGGCCAAGAATAGCCTGACACCCAGCCCCTCTAGAAAGCTTTCAACACGAAGGCGATATTTTTATTGTCAAGTTTATGACTTTGCGGCTCGATCCTTTGTTCTTAATTGTTGTCGTTTCTTTCCTAAAGCAAACAAACTCGACTCCGAACACAAAAACGAAATAAATATTGGCTCTACGTTTCACAGGCTGCATTTCTCCAGATCTTTTGTTAGCATTACGCGGAGTTTATACACGTTATTTAACGTAATAAATAAATATTAAATAAACTTTATTTTCCATTTCCCATTACAGGCAATGATGGGGCCGAGACCCATCATTACCTCTAATAATCGAGGGATGTAACATCCCTCGATTATTACTACAACGAGGATCGGGACCTCGGTGAACAAGATGTCTCCGTCCTTCGCACAATGCGTCATGCCGTTTATGTCGTTTTACAGATATAATGTCCAATTCAGTTAGTTACGCACTGCGTATATGGCGATTATGTTGTTTCTATGCTTATATACTCGTTTAATTATTATTTTTTGTACACGATATAGTATCAAGATTTTGGTATATTATACATTATGTATTGTTATGAAAAATTAAACGTACATTGCACAACAGAGCAATGAATTATAAAAGTCACCTAAGGTTTATTAATGTGAGCACCGTATGATATTTCTACGTGATTTATCTTTTGTAGTAGTTATTTTGAAACCTTAAAAAAAACATTAATTTGTTATAACAAATCTGTATATTAAGAAACCGCCATTAACTAGACCTATTACAAGGACGGTGGAACTCGAAAAATAATACCAAACCTTTCCGGATGCGAAACTCATTCGATCTGCTCGTTTTGTATACATCATAAAGGTAATGTTTCTCATAAAAATAAAGCAACAAATGTCTCGTGAAGAGTTTTTTGTCATCGCTACATCTAGACGTTTCAATAAGTTCAGTTAAGCTACGTAAAAGAAACAAAAATCACGATAATAATTTAGTCAGCCCATTTTTTTCGCAAGCCTGTACCCATCTAAATAAGCGAGACAGTGACGGTAATACGTGACAGTAAAGAAAACAACAACAAAAAAACAACACCAGAAAAAATAAAGCCTGAAGTTCACTTTGACGAACCCAACGTTACGAACAGAAAAAGGTAGCGTAATCGTTGTACCATTAACCTTCAACGAGGCTAATGATTAGATGCACCTCGCTGTCCCAAAAATAATGAATAAGGAAAACAAATTCACAGGTGTTTTAAATGGCTTTACCAAAGCATTTCCCCTCACCAACGATAATTTACTGGTTTTCTTAATGCGCTCGCGCTAGAAACAAGCCTCAAGACAACCCAACCGACTAGAGTAGTTCAGGGTTCCCTCATCAAACCCAGAGAGCTCAATTCTGCCAGAAATTCGGTGCATTGATTGTGCACAGAGCCTCGGTGAAGAATCAGAGGATCGAGGATCGCTAAGCCTAAAACCAGCAACGATGCGAAAAGTCTCGACTCACCACTTTTGCCTACTCCAGTCGCACCGAGGACGGCGATTTTCACCTCGGAAATCGTCGACTTCTTTCTGCGGATGCCGCGGATCGCGTTCGAGCTCATTTTCAAATCCCGGGCCTCAGCTCATCCTCTTCTTAATCCGTGTTTAATCCAGGGTACCCTCGAATCCGTCGTCTGCTGGAGGGTATTGGCACACTCGTCTGCTCACGAAGAGACGCTCAAGAGCGATGCTTGCCGGATCTGGATCTAGGAAAGGAACGTCACGTCCGGTAGTCGCATCTTCCATGTGCCGCGTTCAGTTGTTCGAGTCTCGAAACCTTCGGTGTTCGTGAAACTTTGAGCTAAGCCTTCGAGGACCTCGAGTTTATGCTCGAGTTTTCAAGCACTTCGAACTTCGAGCACTTCGGGGTCTAAAATGTGGAGTAATTCAACGCGCCCCTTATTTTCTGCGGGCTCTGCGGTTTCGCTTTCACCGCAATAACTTGCCCAATTTTATTAAAATCTTACACTTTACCCCGAATTTAAAGTATATAAGCGAGATATCGTTAATGTTATTATTTAACTTAGGTTGCATTATTGTTTAATTAGTAGCGTTAAAAAAAAAGAAAAAGAAAACACGTTTGTTCAAACGGTTCTGTCGCGCGGTTGGCGATGTTTCAAAATCTAGTCTGGAAACCATTGCAACAGAAAGAAGGCATTTCAAGATGGTGGATTACAGCAAGTGGAAGACCATTGAGGTGAGCTAAAAGAAACACTTCCGCGCAGTACCCGTGCTTATAAATACTCCGATGAGCTGTACTTACATTTCGTGATCATCAGTCCACAAACGCGGAAAAATCATGGTATTGAAACGAAAACGTTAGAGACCGCTTGTCCCTTCGTTTGTCCAACGGTCGTGCCCCTTGAGATTTTTCTAGAAAATTCGGATACGACAGCCTGCGATCGCTTTTAGTCCTGGAGTTGTCGTACGAACGTAAAGAAAGCCCCATGTTTGTCTGATACTGCGGTACTTTAGGGATTTTCAGTCGCTTCCAGTCGAGTCAACTGCTTTTGTTTTTGCTTCAGGTTCAAGCTAATTCTCCAAACACAGATCCTCGCCTAAACGGCGACCTTTTCTTTGCCCACCTTTGGTGCATTGCTTTTAGTGTATAGTTAGCGCTCATACCACGTCGCCTGATTTCGTGGAACAGGATAAGTCAGAAGATCGCTCTCAGAGCTTGCAGGGGTTTCCGTTCTTTGGCGTGTTGTATCTGCCCCATGTGCGCAGCTGTTGATTCTCGCGGGGTACCCTTGAAAACAGGTTGAAAACTATCGCCAAATTCTCTAAATCCTGAAGAAATTCTGAAGAGGATCGGATATAGAGAGACATCATTTACGTAGAGCTCACACAAACTTCTGTTACATGTTGTTGAAAAAGGTTATCTTCTTTTTCTAAGGCATTGGCACTTGCAGCTTCAATAGTTTTGGGACATTGATATCTCTATTCACGCTTATATTTTTATCTCTGGAGGTGGGTTCACGCCGAGGAGGAAATCGACTGGCATGGTTTATTTTGGAGATCATATTTTAGGAAAGGTGTCCGATTACGAAAACGATGTCAAAGG
The DNA here is from genome assembly GCA_013358835.2 of Ixodes persulcatus. Classification (NCBI taxonomy): domain Eukaryota; kingdom Metazoa; phylum Arthropoda; class Arachnida; order Ixodida; family Ixodidae; genus Ixodes; species Ixodes persulcatus. The sequence continues at coordinate 266,307 of JABSTQ010002724.1, forward strand.
ATTGATATGTTGTCCCTAATATTGGTGACTATGATTGTGGTAGAAATGTCAAATGATGACAGTTGTTACTGCTGCTGCTGTTGCGTGTCACTGTTATTCTTTCTTCCTTTTTTTTTTTTTTTTGAAATGTGGGTGTAGCGTAGGCAAGATGACAAGTGTTTCCAACAAAAGTTTGATATGATAAGTAAAATCTAAGATCTAGCAAAGCAGCTTCATAATGAAGATGATGACAACAATCTCTTATATTCATTCATTTTAAGAGGATTTAGTTGCAAAGAAGGCATCAGCCAATGAAGAAGATTGATTGCTTATTATCAAGTATGTTACAGGCCGCAAGAGGAGCGGTGGAAAAGAGAAGAAACTTCTTCGATGCGTAGTAAATACGATAATAATAATAATAAGGAAGAATACAAAATTTGAACACCAACATTTCACACTACATGATCAGGCTCGAAAAAATGCTAGATCATCTATAAACAAAAGTAAAGGCACGCCGACGTAAAAGAAATAACAATGAAAGGTGCAACGATTAAACAAAACAAAAAATTCATACCCATGTCATGTCATTCTCTCGTGACTGCTGCACGAAAGGTGTCGGACGACGAAGATGACACCCATCCCAACATCGACACCCCAAGCCTGTTCCGGTGGCGACACCAGGCCAGGGTGGAGCGCATGGCCGAGTTGGAGAGGGAGAAAGAGGAGTTCATGAAAAGGAAGGCCAAGTAAGTCCGGTCTCGGCACCCTCCAAAGTGGCAGAATCAGTAAAAAGAAAAGAGCTTATCACCTAGATTGGTGCTTCCCAAACTCCGCTATTCTGCGGCCCGTCAAAAGTATAAAATATTGTGGCACGTTTTTGTTTTTGATAACAAAGTTGTTATTAAAGGCAGAATGCTCGCACTGAAAGCAGAGCATTTACTGCATTCTTAACCTATCACAGTGTAAGTTTGTCTGCTTCTTGCACAGGGGTTGCGATGATGTCAGAATTCCAAGCTCTTGTAGGCTGATCGAAAAAAAAAAAAAATGGTGAGTAGGCCTCAAGGCGTCTAGAATTGAGGTCTACTCACTATTCTTCTAATCAAAGACAATCAGAACTCGGCGTCATTTTGACGTCACCGCAACCCCTGCGCAAGAAGCAAACTTGCTCTCCGCATAGTTAGCTAGCGAAGTGAAAAAGTCCTAATGGTGGACTATAAAACCTGCGGAAGTCTCGCTAAGCTTGTCTGTGGTCGCGTCTTAAAACAGAAACGACGCGCTGCTGCTGGAGGCTCGCAAGAAGCTGGAGGGCAAGACGGGGGAAGCCCTGGAGAGTGCCAAACGGGAGGTGGCCAAGCTTGAGAAGAAGGACAGGGAGTTCCGCAAGGAGAAGGAGTCCCTCGACAAGAAGGAAAAGGTATGCCCGCACACGACGTTCGTTCGTCGTAACCGTACCAGTGTTTCATTCTCTCGACCATTTGGGGGCCTTTTCGAGAGGCGTTTCTCAAACAATATGCCGGCCAGTTTTGTCGTGCCACCCTTGCCGCCGCGCATCGTAGGAACCGTAACCTTTCTGTGCGCACAACAACCCTGCTGTCGGTCTACGCGAGCGGGGCGCAAGGGGGCACAAGGGGCTGTCTCGTGCAGTGCTGTCTGCCTGCCTCCTGCGGACTCCGGTTATGGCAATGTCACGCATGCATGGAACGCTTAGAGAGATAGGTCTATTCTTTGAACCCAACATCGGAGAGAAGTAGGGTGCCTTATGACTGATCTTACGATTTGTTTTATCTGAATTAGCGGCAACAACAAATGTTTGTTTTTTCCCCTCTCTTTTCTAGTTGACTCCCTGGAACGTGGACACCATAAGCAAAGAGGGCTTCACAAAGACCGTAAGTAAAGTCGAGTTTCTCTCACCTGTCGCAAAATTGAGTTCTGCTCTACTAGAAATATGAGTAAGCCAGCTATACAGAAAGGATACTCCCACAGGATACTACAGAAGTATTGTTACGGTAGCTTTCTACTGTTCCCTCGAAATATGGAAGGGCGTCCTGTGTGATGCATATGAAATGCCACGAGTTCTCTTGCACTGGAGGTCTCAAGAGAGACTAATCTTCTACACCAGGGGTCTCAAACACGCGACCTGCGGGCTGCATGCGGCCCACAATGCTTTGGGAAGCGGCCTGCAAGCATCCCGCGGCTGCAAGCGTTCCCGTACCAAGAGTGCTACATCCGCCATAAATAATAGTTTTATATCGTCAATTTATTTCCACTCAAGAAGGAACTCTGCTCATATAACATGCTCATGCATTTTCACTATTCTGATCATCTTTTGCACTGTGTTTTGCCTCGTCTAAGTATTGGCTTTTTATTCTTGTCTCGTGTGAATCATCCAGAATGGCAATACTTCTACTAGGCTACAAGTGCCAGCTCTTTGAACAAGGAGGCGCCCTGGTTGTGCAAACTCTTGCTCAACGGGAGAAACTGCCAAAAATAAAGCTATGAGTTTGGGCTTCAAATTCTCAAACAATGCGGAGAGCAAGTCGTCTGCTTCTTGCGCAGGAGTTGCGGTGATGTCGGGAAGATGCTGTGCTCTGATTAGTTTTGATTGAAAGGGTAGTGGGTAGACCTCAATGCTAGATGCCTCGAGGTCTGCCCACTATTTTTTTCAATCGGCCAATAAGAACTCGGCGTTCTAATGTTACCGCAACCCCTTCAAAAGAAGCAGACGAACTTGCGCTCCGCATACCTTTAAACTGCCCCGTCAGGAAAGCAAGAACTGCTGTATGAAGAGAGGATTTTTTGCCTGTTGAGCCTATAGTGAATCGTGTGTTAGGGCAAGGACGGTGTGCTTGCTCTCGTTCTATTGAAAACTGTCAGTAATGTGGTGTTGCGGTGTTTTAAAGCTAAAGATGGCAAAACAGTGAGCTTACGAAAAGCAGATAGCCCAAGGTTTCTTGTCTAGAAAATCTCTGGGGTGTCGCTGGGACAGTCGGCTGCTTTGCAATGTGAAGCACCACTGCTGTTTGTTTGTTTAAAATATTGCCCCCCTTCCCTGGTCCTTTCGGGGGTGGGCTATCTGGCCCCCACACTTGAATGGGTTTGAGAGCCCTGGCCCACACCATAGGCATTTCTACAAAAAATAAAATTCGATGTGGTTGCCGTCGTGCGAGCATCAATACAAAGGCCGTCTTGTTCATATATTTTTTTTCTAACTGTGGTGTGAATTTATTTTTTGCGCTTGGTTAATTTGTTTTGAGTAGATTAGGTGTGCTCCACTTCAATGACACGTGCAACTCTTCCGCAGATTCTGAACAAGCCCGAACCCCGAAAGGAGGAAGTCCTTTCGGAGGAGGACAGGGAAAGAAAACAGGTAAGCCGCACCTTCTGCATTGCTTGGCATGGTTGGGGCCCCTGTACTTCGTTTCGCCGTACAAGAACAGCCAACGCCGCAAGCCAAGGGGGTCAATCAAGCGGCACCAGAAGCACAATGTTACGGCGTTTGTCATCTCTCTATGCTTTCGCGATTATCGGCTAAACTAGTCGGGTGCTGCGAATGCACCGTGACCTTGCGTCTTTAGTATGTGCGTGTGTTTGTATGTCTTCTGGCACTTGGCTCATCTCCGACTTATGGTGAAATGGAGTAAAGTACCGATCGTTGCCGATTATGGCACATAATAGCCACAGTGCTGCTGTGCCATCAGACACCTAATTTTTTTCAATTGTCGGAGAGACTGCTTGTGTTGCGCACCTCCGTTTCTTTGCCCTTCACCAGGAATGTTTCCATTTTAGCACAATGCTGGCATATTTTTTTGGCTCTCCACGTTTTATGCCTTTATGGCAATGTTTGGACTCCTGTCAGTCGTGATGATTGGTCAGTCTGCATTCTCCACGGACAGGGGCGGACTCACCAATAGGCAGAGTAGGCAGCTGGATAGGGCGGCCAATGTGTGGTCGTCCCCAATTTAATTGGTTCTTTTTTTTTTTTAATTTAGTTTTGAATTTAGTTATTTTAGAAATTCTAGTTCCAAATCTGGTTACTTTTAAAAATTTTAGCTCCAAACTTAGCTATTCCCCCCCCTGAATCCTTGCGCCCCATGGTCACTGACTGTAGGGAGCAGGAATTGAGGGCGGCACTGTTAAAGGCTGCCTAGGGCAGCATAGGGCAGCAAAATGCTAAGTCCGCCTCTGTCCACGGAAAAGTGGACTCAGAGACTTTGTTTGTAAACACCGCATGCATCACTCGGGCAAATTGCAGTTTACGCGTCATCCCGACGGAAACGGAGTGCACATTTCTTTCGTCGTTTCTTGTTGCAGAAACAGTTTGTGACCGACAACGAGCCCCTGCTGAAGCAACTCGGCATGCTGCAGAAGTACGACGACAGCCGCCGCTTCCTCATGGAGCACCCGCACCTGGCGTGCGAAGCCACCGCCAACTACCTCGTCATGTGGTGCATGCGGCTCGAAATGGACGACGTGAGTTTGTCGGCACGTTTTCTTACGCGAGGCAGTCGCGACAGGTTGACCGCAGGTACGGGTCCTAGAAGGACGTCTCCGTCCGTACCGGGTCCTCGTTTTCGGTCCCTCGATTTCCGCCTCGTGAGCGTGAGCTGGCAGCTTCTCCGACGTATATGGTTGCCTGTTTCGGGAACGCTTCAGACGCGTGGGCGACACGGGGCGGTAGGCGCACCGATCGAATACGCGGTCCGGGCATTACGCCGCGAGAACCCGTCTCTAGGGCGCTCCACTAGAAGAGATTTTTACTTCGTTTGAAAGAGACGAATGCTCTATTATTTACGGTGACGGGTCGTATCACTACACCAATGACTCGGGAACTTCACTTCAAAATAGGCAATTTGCACGAAAATTAAAGGAAGCGTTTGCTTGGCCTCCGGATGTTGTTTATTGCTTCCCGAATGTTTCCAACGGTACCACGCGGCGAAGAACTTCTAAATGGACGCATCAGCCGGCCGGGAATTAATAGGAAGAGCAACGGACAACATCTGGAGGGTGGGTGAATGTTTCCTTTAATTTTTGCACAAATTGCCACTTTTAAACAAAATTTTGTTAAATGTTTTGTGAAAATATGGCAAATTGCTAGGCAATTATGTTGTATACGTGAAACGAAAATATGGCAAATTGCTAGGCAATTATGTTGTATACGTGAAACATTTTAGCATTACAAATGTTTATCGATACTCTGAGTTGCCAGACGCCTCTTCATCAGATTGTTTAACGCATACCACGTGTACACTTGATGAGTTGTTCCTAGAATGAAGCAATACTACCGCTAATTGGGCCGACAAACCCAGTGTTCTTCCAGAGCCCTCCGTGCTCGCGAGCTCCTCTCTTTCAGTGCTCACAGGTGGTCGAGCTCCTCCTTGCCTACCCCTCTGGTCATGTGACCTCCCCGTTAAGCATTCGGCGTCGAGCACCACGCTTGTCCTCTCCCACCCGTCAACCAGTCAGTGTCGAGCCTCGCGGCTACGCTTTTGTCCGAGCTTCACGGAATGCCGAACACCTAGCCAAGGAATGTTTCACGTTAAAATATATTAATTAGTATGCAACGAGTTAAATGGTTGCAGCAAGGGCATGTCTTCCGATGCATCATGGCGCGACGTTGCACTTTTCTTCTGGGTGCAGAAACACGAACTGATGGAGCATGTGGCCCACCAGTGCATCTGCATCCAGTATGTGCTCGAACTGGGCAAGCAGCTGGAGGTCGACCCCCGATCGTGCATCTCCTCTTTCTTCACGAGGTGAGGCACTGTGTCTCCTTTGTTGCGACGTCTCCTCGTCACTCGAGTCCTCGTCTGGCATTGGAGTAATGGACGTGTCGCACACCGACGTGCAGGATTCAGACGGCGGACCAGCAGTACAAGGACGCCTTTGAGGACGAGCTGAGGGGGTTCAAGGAGCGCGTCCGCCTGCGAGCTCAGGAGAAGGTGGAAGAGGCCGTCAAGGAAATGGAGGAGGTGAGAACTGTCACCTTCATGTTCGGTATTTTTTTTTTTTTTTTTTTTTTTTGTGGCTGTAAATAACTGACGGTCTCCGAAATGGAGCGAGTTTAGCGAATCTAAAACACATACGAAGGAAGTGTGCAGACTATGCTTATTCAAATCAAATGACAAACATCCGAGTTTCGCCCCATAATCCGATAGAGCCGAAGTGATGCCAATACTGCACCGTTCGTAAATTTGTGAGAAAATATTTGACGCACATTCAATATTTTTTCTCTGATTCCGAGTGTATCTGCCAGCCATGTGGAGAAGAGTCCAAAATACAGTAGACTCGCAATAATTCAAACTCTGATATTTCCTACCTCCGGTTAATTCAAACAAATTTCAATATTTTGGTTGTCCCACTATGTTTTTAATTTATTCATAAGCCTCTTAATTCGAACGACATTTTCGTGTAATTCATACTTTTTTTTTTTTTGCACGGCCCCACTGAGTGCGCTTCTTCCCGAGCACTGGTGCAATGCAAACAGGCAGCACCCGCAGAGCTTGCTTTCGTGGGTGTTGCTTCTCCACAGTGCTCCGGTGCTCAGTGAGAGGTCCACTCAACCGGGCTCAAGCAGGGCAGGGCACAATGAGCTGTGAAAACGAGCACTGCGCGGAAATTTTAATAGCAACTTGCGCGGACGCTGTGACATGGCGGCATGGCATAGGTCCACATCATAGCGTCCGCACAGGTTGCTATAAAAACTGCCGCGCGGTTCCCGTTTGCATTGCTCATGTGTCCCCTGCTTATTAGTTCACATTAGACACTCTTGGCCTGATGAACAAACTTAGTTTTGTTTTGAGTTGTCCTGTCCTCTCTAAACACTCCACGATAAACAACATTTTTGAGAGATGAATAAGCTTATGCCACAGATGAAACATTTCACAAATGCTTCATCTGTGGCAGATCTGCTTATGATCAGTAGGCCTGTGTAGAGGAAATCAGCAAATACCTGCTTTGTATGTGTAGCCAACCATATGGCAAATCAAAATTTTATCTTGCATCATATTTAGATGAATTTCTGATAATTCAAATCAAATTTGTGACTTCCTCGAGTGTGAATTAATGAGAGTCTAATATAGTCACAGATGAAGCAGGCCTCGACAGACAAAAACATACAGATTCTTTGGTTCATGGCTGTACTTGTAGTTTGATGTAAGGTTGAAAGACTGACTCGGATGAAGGTATGGTAGTACAGTGGAATCTCATTAATGAGCCCAAGGGGGATCAAAACTTTGTTTGGATAATGCAAGTTTGAATTACTGGGAATTTCCTTCCTAGAAACACATACACTGGACCGGCATGTTCGTTTGAATTATCCACGAGTTTGAATTAAGAGAGTTTGAACTAACGGGATTCCACTGTAGTGCGATTATGACAGTGCCACACACCAATACCACGACACGCTTTCAACTTTTTCGGGCATTTCAGGTTGAACCTCAGCACTTCGCTAGGTCGTCTTTACTTTAGGATGTGAACCCTAAACATGTGTATTGTATAGACCAGTGTTCGAAATCTTAACCCCCAGGGAAATAATAATGTCAAACGCAGGCCCTCGTGAAGAGAGGGGCTGTGCATGAAACGAGGTCTTTGTTTTTTACTGCACTCTTGGCATCGGTGTTCTTGGAGCTTCGTGACTTTACATTTCTGATATTCTTGCACTAAGCTATGCGCGAAAATTTCTAAAAAAAAACTTGGTCTCGCAAAAAGTGCAGCCCCCCTACTGTGTCATGGTGTCAGCATAATCAAACATGGCAGTGCCCATGGAACAGAGCAGACACTGGTCTATACCATTGAGGGTACCAATCGAAAGGACTACCATATTTTCCGGACTATACTAAGTTGCACACTTGTATAAGTCACATTTTTGTACATTGAGCCACTTTCGCAGAAAAGTTTGTTTATTAGTTGCACCTCTTTGCGCGGTTCACGCGTAAAGCTTTTCGGTTTTACGTGCATCGGTATCGCGAAATCGGAGTTTCGCACAATCGGCTAGTTCACACATACTGTTTGATGCGCAATAACTTCAATGTTTCGACTCGCGAGAAATGCCCATAGCATGGCGCTGTCTGGCGAGGGCAATCGAGCGTTTCGCAGCAAAAGGACCTAAAAGCGCAAAATGAGAAGGTAGTCGGCTTTATTAGAGTGTACACATGCCGAGCGAATGGAAGTTTAACATGCCGGAAACTCGTGAATCAAGCTGTGGACCACTAGGCGTAGCCTAGGCCAAGTCGCGGAGACGACACGAGCACCAACGCGCAGGCAGAAAGATAAACCTTGACACGCTTCTTTCGGTACCGCTAAAAGATTGGCCAGCCGCAATCTTTCCTTTTACATGTAGCAACACGACTTTAGCATGACATATGAAAACTGCTCATCAAACGGAAACTAAGAAAGACATGAGAAAATTTTCAGTAATGCATGTATACCAGCCCACTTACCTTTCAGTGCTAGTGGACTGAAGCAAAAGAATATGGGACCATGGCTGAATTAGGCAACATTAATCTCACGCTGTAAGTGCTTTATTCTCGATAGTGCTTCACAGCGCACAAGATCAGACACACTTAAAAGTAATTTCACGCACACAAAGGAAGAACACTCACGCAGCACTGACTGACAGCTCAAGTGTATTATGCATCATCTTCATCTTCCTTCACTCCGATGCAAATGGAAGTGAAACAAAAACCGAGGAACATATGAAAAAGAGAAAAGGAAAGAAAAGAGAATGGAATAAAAACAAAATATAGAAGGAAGATAAAATAATGAATTCCCTGTACAGCGGACGTTGCTACGGTGCTTATGCTAAATAGTTCAACTCTTTGTCCGTTAAGGCTAGCGATGGAGTACTAACACATATTCTATCTAGCCTTACAATGTTAGCGGTTTCTGCAATTTCTCGCGTCAGTTTTTCCTGCTCCGTCCCAGTATGGTGCATTTGTCCAGGAGGGGGGAACATTATTCTCACTGCGTTACCTACCCACATTGAGCCGCTTCGGGGAAACCATAAAATTCTCGCTTTCTGAGTCGGTTATGAAAAGTGTAGAAGAGTGCGACGACAGCAGTGCCTCCTGCAAGGGGCAACACCACCTACGACTACATAGTTACGGGGCTCCATGAAAGATGGCGCGTGGCGCATAGAAAGATGGTCTCGCCGTGGGTTAAAAAAAGAAATGCATATAAATCGCATCGTTGTATAAGACGCACCAAGACAAATGTTAAGTGAAACCTGCGACTTATACACCGGAAAATATGGTAGAACCGACACAGCGAAGCCATCATTTGAAAGTACCTTTCCCCTTTAATTCTTGTAGTCGGTTTTTAATTTTATAAATGTGGGTCTGGTGATGGAGGCGTGCTTAAATGAAGATCTCTGGCGAGATCATGGCCTCATTCCTGCTTTGGGCACACAATAGAATCGCCTCCGACAAATGCTCTAATGTCCCGTTTTTTTTTTTCTGCAGAAAGAGAGAGAAGAGAGGCTAGGGCCAGGAGGCCTCGATCCCGTTGAGGTCTTCGAGACGTTACCAGAGGTGAGTCAGGGCAGCGTCTTTTATACACGCTCTCTTTTTTTTTAATTGATGTAAGAACATTTTGTTGTAAATTCTGGAGCTATTGCAGAATCCAGAATGAGGAAAAAGAAATGTTTGGAAAGTCGTGGCCTGGCAGGCCTTGTTTGCTTCAAACTTTAAGAGGAAACGTGGGAGGCCGAGCCCCTTTGCGCTGGTGAAATGAAGACATTGCTGCACAAGGAGTCCATGTAGGTAGCTGCGAAAGCGAGGATCATTGCTGAAACGGCCCCATACTACTCGGCGTCAACTGTTTTGTGCTACATTATGGAGGCTATATGTCGTTCACCCTCAAGTTGAGACTGCAGTCAATGCTAAACGCTCGAGTGCGTGAGATTGCGACTGAAATTTTTCTTTTTTTTTTTTTTTCAGCACGAGCGGTCATGTTAGAGAAGCAGGTCTCAAAGCCAGAAGTGCGTGATAGCTCGCGCTCGTAGCTCTGGCTGCAGTCTCAGCTTAAGGGCGAACGGAGCATAGTGTAGGTTCCACGGTGCTCTACTTGTATGAGCGCATGGCCTTGTTTGGCATCTCCTTAGAAAAGGAAGCCAGGTGCCCTCGCAGCAGCCGAGTTGCAGCACGGTGGAAGCTACGCTAGCTTCGACAACATAGCACGGGACAGATGACACCGAGTATGGACCTCTATCACAAGGGCACCGCCATCCCGAAATATCACCCCTTCTAGTATGGGCGAAAAACATTGTTTTGCCGTCGCCACGCCAATGGAATACATTTAGGACATAAGTGTAACCATCGCCCATTCTCGTTTTGTCTCCCCTCTATTTTTTTCTTTTTTTTTACTATTTGCGGGTTGAAATGTTTTTTTTTATTTTTTCGTCGTTCATACTGGATATGCCTACCAGGTGGCTGGGACGAGAGTAGGCAAGAAAGGTCTATAGCAGGGCTGTCCAAGCTGCTGCTCTGCGCGTGTTTAAGTGCAACTCGCGGCTCCCTCCCCATCCCCCACCCCCGTCCCCCACTCTTCCGCCTTCCTCCCGGTCACACGAGCACATCCCCAAAAAGAGAAATGGAACGCGTTTTAAATCGAAAGGCAGGTAGCGGTTTGGTACTCTTGTGCCATTGCTACCTTACGTACAGTTGGACTGCTTTTGACTAGGATAGATTGAAAGTAGTTAGAGTTTCAATTATTGCTCTACACAAAAGTTTGCCCCCTCCCCCATGCGGCTCTTGGAGGTTTCGTGGTTTTGTTTGCGGCTCTTAGGCCAGGTCAGCATGTGTTGGTTTACGAAAGAAAAAGAAATGTTATCACGTGCCTCAAATGTACACCAGCTTCACGAGCCACGAATCGCGTTGCCTTCCTTCATCGGTCGTTAACTTCTTTGCGAGTTTCCGCCTAAAACCTTCCGAGGGTGTGGCGCGTGATGCGAGCGACTCTTCCCGGGACGCCGCTCAGGTGTTGCAGAAGTGCTTCGAGTCGCGCGACCTGGACATGCTGAAGGAGGCGATTGCGGCCATGCCCGAGGAAGAGGCCCGGTACCACATGAAGCGGTGCGTCGACTCGGGACTCTGGGTGCCCGACGCCAAGACCGCCGCCACCGGGGACGCCCGCCCGGAGGACGGCGGGGAAGACGCAGCCAAGGCGGAGTGATGAGATCGCGACGAGCACGCTCCAGGTGCTCGCGCGTTTCATTTCCTCGAGACCGGTTCGCACATTTGCGCTTGACCGAGCGCGTTGCGACGGATGCATCCCTATTGGCCTCGCAAGTAGCGCGAGGCGCGAGTTTTATCGAGGGGCTTTAGACGAGAGCACACTGTGGTGTTATCTGTTGGGTAGCCCCGACACATTTCCAATGAGCATATGCTTTCTAGTTTTTCGCGAACCAGTTCTTATACTGTGGGCTCAAAATGGTTACAACATTGTTGTAAGGGGCCTTTTCTCCGGGACGGTGCGTGGGCACTTTAGCCTCGCAAACGCTGCGAAAACTTCGGTCTAGTCATATGCAGGTTAAAAGTACTCCAGAGTTAACTGATGGATGGAGCCAGTGTGTTTTCTCGTCACAAACCATCACGAGCACTCGTAACGCAGTCAATCGTACTCAAATTTGTGAACCGGAAGTTAAAGCGTCTACCAACTGCCCGAAGCCCTAAGACAGTAGTGCGCCAGTGTGGCAGAACCTCTTTGATACACAGTGGACTGGGCAACACTGTTCCGCTTAGCAGGTTGATCACATGGAGGGCAACGAAATCCACTTATCAGGAGTTTCATTCGTTGTATTCCAGTACACAAAAACTTGATGAATGAATTAATCCATTCACCAAATCTTTAATTGGTTGCCACCGTGCGCCACCCAGCCAGCGCGTTCACAATGCATTCCGCCGCCGCGATCCAAGTTGTAACCATATCGGATAGTAACCCATAGTGCAGTGGTTCTCAACCATTGATGTTTTGCGGACCCTTTGTGGATTGGCGGAAATGATGGAGGACCCTGTTTGTTGTAAGGGGAAGGGAAAGGTTAATTGCGATAATGATTTAATAAATGAACATAACTAAGGGCTAGTGTGAAGCAGACCACTCTCATCGACAGACACGCGAGAAAACTCGCCCGAAAATTATGATGTTTTCCTCAACCTGCAAAAGAAAAATTTTATTGCCGGGCTTGACTGGCGAGACTGGGCTGCGCAGACCCCTGAATGCCTTCGCACACCCCCATTTGAGAACCACTGCTATAGTCTGCGACAGGCTTAGAGTAAAGTGGAAGCTCCTCCCACCTCTTTGCACTTCAGCAAAGCCAATGCTGGAGACGAGGTGACCCCCTCTCCGGCATTTGCTTTATATATCACCTATTGTTTCGCATATCTCCAGTAAGGCAGTAGCATCTAAAGTTAAGAATCATTTATGTAATAAAGTTAATTGGCTGCAAACCAGTGAAATTGGTAGTGAGCCCATTTCTAAAGAGAGCCTCTTGTCACCTTTTTCAGTGCTTCACAAGAAGAGGGGGTTAAAAAAGACCTCCAGCACCTTCGATTGGAAGAATGGAAAAAATCACGAGCGGCAAATGTGTCTCTTAAGACACAAAGAAAATTTGCAAGTGTACATAGAGCGTCCCCCGCACTTCCTTCGCCGACCGACAGACAGATGCCATCCAGCCAATCTTCGTAAACTAGGGAAGTGACCTCGTCCAAAAACATCTTCGCCGGTCAAATAAACCTTGAGCTTTCGCCACGAGTCTTGTTTCTTTCCATTTGTGGGTCATCGTAGACTGGTGTTTAAAAAGGAGGAACCTATTGAAACATAGGTGGAGGAAAACAAACTTTGGCAAGTGAAGCTACCACGAATCCACAATCAGTAGCGTCCACAAAGGATCTGTCGTGCTAGTAGTCTGTTGGTTCACTGGGAGCCTAACTATGAAACGGGTGCCCGCTATTGTACCTTCTTGAGGCATATCTACCTGTGTACAAAGAAGCGCTCCTACCAAGGCTAACAGGTGTCCGTATTCATTGTTCCTTCAAGCGTCTTGGTGTGCGTTGGGTTAGAGAAGGTGCGACAATCGCACGGCTCTCCTAGCAACCGGGAGCACTCCTTCTCTCGGTGTCCCTATCACCATGGTAGACTGGCAGCAGTACCATAATGGCAAAGATAAGTTAATTCTTTGGAAATTAAGTTTTTAAAAGAAACCGAGCAGGCCAGAAATGGTCAGGCCTTTTGGAACAGCAAAAAAAGCTTGCGGAGCATAAGGACATACATTTTCATTCGTACTGCTGTGAATATTATGGCAAGATTCATGTGTTATAATGTCTTTTTGCCTTCCAAATTGTGTGCAACCTTTCGTTAGCATCAATTGTACAGCAGGCTTGATCCCCTCAAATGCAGAACTAGCCGCTTAGTTCCACGTAGAAGCCACAGCAGCAATATGCTGGCTGATGAGGGACAGTATGAACTGCCGTGAATAGTTATTTTAGGTACGGAATGAAATCGGAGGTAAGCCAAATAGTATATTTGACTCAAATAATGTTGGAATAGAATAATTTTGAATACCCAGTCTGACGTTTTGTTCAAGTTCTAAAGGTTGTAATAATACTGCCATTCTCAATACATAACTATAAACCAAGCACTGCCTAGTTTGCAGATTGTTAACAATGTCTCGAGACTTCTTCTGCAGTGCTTTACTGCGTCGGTGCAGAGATGGGAAGGGGTTCCTCGACTGCTGTTCGAGGCAGATAGAAGTTCCTGGAGGTAGAAAATTTTCTCAACTTCGACTCTGGATTGTAACAAAATGCTCGATCCACCCTCTTTGCTGGCATCTTCTAGCCCTAGGACTGCAAGATGGTGCAGCTTCCTACACACAGATCATGCCGCGCAGTACAGGCTCGAATTGCATTACCGCTCTCGTAATAACGAAGAGCCCGTTGAACGAAGGAAGGTGATGTCCCGGTTTGTCCCCCACGCGTGGCATTCGTGCATTGGCACGAGCCAGCGCCTCTGCACGAGCACACGGTGAGCAAGTCGACAAAAATGCACCTCGCCGAGCACAGGTAGACGCGCAGGACAAGCGAGAATCGACTGCATGTGCAACCGAGCTCTGCACCCACCAGACGAAATTTTCTTTATGGGAAGGTACACATTTCGATTATAGGTTCTTTGCGTACTATAGCACCTCTGGTAACTCCGTCTACAAAAGCTGTGTACCCTCGGAGGTATTTTCTCCTCTTTCTCAAAGGTGTGCAGCGCGTTCCCATTCGTACAGAACCGGACAGCCGCAGAGAAAGAAAAGCGGCCGTTGCTGCATCTAGCAGACCACACCACCATACCCGCCTCGGAACAGACAAACTTGCTCATCGTATTATACGACGAATTCCCGTTCCGGAACTCCGATGCTGCAAAGTACGAGACCAAATCGCCAAGAAATTACTGCATTCGCTGTGGCATGTTTCCTAAAACGGCGCAAACGTTGTGTACCTCACGCGCCCACGCCACCGGTCACCGACGGCTCGAGGAACGCGGGGTAAATCGTTGCTTCGCGATTGGTCCTTTGGCGTTCGAGTCGGCTAATGCCGCTGTCTCATTGGCTGCCGAGACACGCCCAAAACTAGCCACAGCCACACCCTGCACTTTTTTTAGCCTTCGACGACTGTGCGGAGAGCGAGTTGTCTGCCTCTTGCGCGGGAATTGCAGAGACGTCAGAAAGACGCCGAGCTCCGATTGGCTCCGATTGAAAGGATGGTGGCTAGACCTCGATCTTGCTAGGTGCCTTAAAATCTACCCACTATTTGCCGTTTTTTTTTTTTTTTTCAATCGGCTAATGAGAGTTTGGCGTTCTGACATCGTCGCAACCCCTGTGCAAGAAGCAGACGAACTTGCGCTCCACATACCAGCAAGGTCCGTTTTGTGTTCGCACATTCAATTTTGAATCTAATCTCGTAGGACGACTTACAACAAATGTTTTCGTCGGTTACTCCGAGGATGTTATTAAAGAAAACCACTACTTTATAATAACTATGTTGAATAAACCTGAGACTGGGGCAGAAATGAACATATAAGTTGAAGGAACAGAAAAGGACAGGACGACATCTCAAAACTTTGTAATAATTTTTTTTTTTTTTTTTAAGGTCAGATTTTTAACAAGTAGTCTTATCAGTTTTCAAATATCCTGATGGAGGTTTTCAGAAAGTTCGACCCCTGTAACAAGTTTTTTTGTTTTTTTTTTTCCCGGAGTAAATTATTTCTGACATGTCGGCACCATTTGAAGTGCAGCTTTCTAAACTTTAAAACGTGTTTATCCGCTTCACTTTTTGGCATCAAATCTCAGTTCAGGATGACTATAATGATTATAATTTTTTTTCTTTCAGCTTTTTTTATTAAAATTTTGTAAGGGACGTCGGCTGCGAGCTTACTTTCTGCATTTTCATGGTCTTTTATGAAAAACTGCCGCATCTTCAACCTAATGAGGCAAAAAATAAAAGCTCATTTCACATTTTTATCTTGTATAAAATTATAATTTTTGCAATTTCTTTCCATAGCCGCCCGCCACGATGTTATACTGCACGTTCACCAAAAGAACTGGCCATTATCATTACCTTTACTAAACTATAGTTTTCCTCGGATGTTTATTTGATGTACTTTTACACAACTCTGAGGGATAAACTTAAAACTTTGCATGTCATCCCCTTTCGCAGCTATGATTGAATATGCCCTGCAATTTCATACAAACAAGACAAATGGTTAAAAAGTTTGCCTTCCCAATCCTTTCCGGTATGCTATTTAGTATTGCGAAATTCCAAATAGTTGTGAAATCTGCAAATAAAAATTAGGCTAAAACCAGCATTAAAATATACCCACACTTTTCAGTGTGGCGATGTCAGTGGCAGGCAGGCTTGCAGGTCGAGCAGGCCTAAGAAATGCAAATACAGTCGAATCTCGTTAATTCGAACTCGAGGGGGACCAAAAATTGGTTCGAATTAAACGAAGTTCGAATTAACGAAAGCTCATTAAATGGAGTACTTACGTGCAGCGCTGCGTTGGGCGGCGCATGTGCACTGAGCTAACACATTAGTGACGTGTTCCAGGACATTTATTTTCATCGATCACAAAGGGAAGTAATCCGTGATGCGTGCCTGTGCGCGGTTCCTCAGTCGTGAATCAACAAAGATGGCTTGGAGCTTGGAGATGAGCTCTAACGTGGCATCCGCATTCTCCTGTTGCACTCCCGCCGAAAACACGCCGAAGAGCAGCGGTGCAGCAAGCTTCAGTCGCGCGCCCACCGAAAACACGTCGAACCGCAGCAACGCGCGACTGCAAGGCAAGAAACGGAACTGTCTCACTCCCGCCGAAAACGCGCCGAAAAGCAGCGGCGCAGCTCCGTCACCGTGCAAAAGAGCACCACACCGCTCATCGCAGCATTCAAGGTCACCACGTGATCGGTTGTCACGTTTATTTGGAACTGGAGACGTTGGAGGCGCTGCCGCGTGAGTTAGCCTACGGGAGCCAGAGTTGCGCGTTTGATTCCACGTGCCGCGTGCCGCCCTCGCCGCTATTCGCCGAGATCCGATCACGTGAGGAGCCGGATAAAGTGCCGTGCAGGAAAGTAGACGTTGCACGCGCCCCGGCGTACGTTCCGCTGCTTTTGAGCGCGCCGCGCGCCTCGAACGCGCGGCGCTGCTATTCGCCGAATTCAGTCACGTGAGGAGCTGGATCCACATGCCATGCATGAACGCGCAACTCTGGCTCCCGTAGGGAGCCTATACAGGAACTCTAAGTTAGCCCGCTCCTGAAAGCATACTCGGCGGCGCGGGATGTTAGAATTAACCGACGCGGGCGTTTAAATTACTGGGCGTTTTCGCCCATTGAAATACATAGTGTAGTCCGGACCACAGCCTCAGTTCGAATAAACCGAAAGTTCGAATTAAGCGTGTTCGAATTAACGAGATTCGACTGTATACCGTAAGTATCCTGACAGATGGCCCACTTAAAATCGATAAAAAATTGGGTGAAAATACAGAGTGAACTAACTTTTAACGTGCAATTGAGAAAAGATTAAAAAATGCTATTTTAGGGGCGAAGCTCCTTAGGGGCTAGCCATGTCCGTAGGCCCGCGTCGGGTGCTCGTGCTTCTGCTCGTGAGATCACGTGCTCACGAGCACGTGAGCACATGCTCACGTGCTTGTGTAGGGAAAAAGAAATTGGAAAAAAAAAAAAAGATGAAAAAAATTATGAAAAAAGAAAAAGAAAAAAAGAGTAGGGGGTTCTGAGATGCCATCCCATCTGTCTGCTTCAAAAAAGAAAAAGAAGAAAATAACACACATTCTCCTACTGCCATGAATGAAAAGGACCGAAAAGCTCGGCATGCAGCGCCTCAGCGTCTACGTAGACAGCAAGCTGCTCCGGAGACCAGGGCGCGAGAAGCTGCTGCACAGCGTCAAAAACGCCAAGCGGACCCGGAGTTGAGAGCTCGGGAAGCGGCGGCAAAGCGTGAACGCCGACAGCAAGCAGCAATACCTATGACCAAAATCAGTATCATCAGCACCACCCGAGCTTCGCCCCAATCAACATCATTCACCACGTGGAGATGCGGTCATTTTTTTTTATGGATGTTTGCGTTCTTGAGAGAGATAGCGGGTTAAAGCTTTCTCTTCCCCCTTTGTTTATCTTTGAGATTATCATTCAAATAGAAAGCCTAAATCCTAGGTCACACTGCTCAGACACCAAAACAAGGGCAGTCTGCGGGCACTGACTCAGGCGGCTTTTTGTTTTTTGTGTGTACGACGGTCATAGGACATACAAAAACCTTTTTTAGGCGACATGTCCCTGCCAAACCTGTTACCATGGCAAGGTGGCAATGGAGCAAAGATTGCTGTACTTCCCAGTCAGCAATGTTCGCTTATATCTCGCCACAGCTAATTAGACACGTTTACACCAAAATCGTCATTGATCCGAACACCGATTACCAGGCGTGGGCTATCTTTCAGAGTTTAAAGAAAAATAGCAAATCAAGCCAAAAATAGGGGGTGGGTTACTTTCGGAGTTTACAGTATGCCGAGCATTTCTACCGTGCTGCTGCTAGCTTCCAAAGCATTCATTGAACACCATGAAACTGCTTGTACATAGTCAGTTGGGAACAAATTCTACAGCCCCAAGAATCAACTCCCATTTACCGCTGGCACCACTTTTTCATCGTTGACAGTCGAGACTTTCACTTGGAAAAAGACGGCGAGGGCCAAAATTGTAAATTCAATTTTGCGAAAAATAATTATTTTTGCCTAATATTTGGCTTACTATTTCAGCAATGTTTGTTGGTGTATTTAGCAAATCTTCAGCCAAATTGGAGACGATGAAGAAAATGCGAGAAAGATTCAACCGCATAAGGGATCCGATTGCAGAAGGAAGCTCAGATTTCTTTGAGCAAAGGCTGCACTCGTGTTGTGTGAAATCGTAGGGAAGCCACCGAAGAAAACTGTTTCGCCTTTATTGTACAAAATCACTCCCACTCCAAACCAATGTGATGGAGAGTCTTCGAAGTGCACTTGTGGTGTCAATCCTCCCTGCAAAAGCACTCCCCCAAAATCTCCCGATGAGCCGTACCCCAAAAAGACGGATGTCTCGCCGCCACCCAAAAATGTGGCACCGTTGTTTCAACATTTTGTTTGTATAGTATCCAAGAAGGGTGCCAACCCAGACAAAAAGAATGCACGGCTGGAGGGGGAAGGAGGAAAAGTATATATAAATAAGGTGGGAGCAAAAATGTAAAACGTAATGCACTACCAATGGTTATGAAAATGTTTCGGGGAAAAAAAACAACACTACAAGTGCGAAAATGACGGAGACGTGGGCTGCAACAACAGTAATGTTCTCGGCTAAATACGGGGTGAGCGTATTATAATAACAATGTCGTACAAAGTACACGGAAATATCACACAGGTCGAACCACGTCCAACCGAAAAGTCCCAACTGCGAACATGCGCCTGGTGCCACGAAGTGGCCAGGCGACCTCGCACGCCGAGACGACCGCACCTCGTTCCCCGCTTTGGTATTCACCGAAAAAACCGTCGCGACGATCCCTCGTATTGTGACACCCAAATAACGTTTGCCGAGGGATACTTAAATTAGTCCGAGGTGCAAACGGATCTTGCCTAACTAAATACCGTCGCTTCCCCGGACAAAGGATTCGGGGGGAAATGAAGCGGTGCGCTGAAAGTCACAAAACTTGCTAGTATTTACAACCGAGCAGACCGCCTCCAACCCGTAGCATAATTTACGGAGGGCACCAAAGGAAAGCTTCGAGGGCACAAAGGTTGGCAGAGACCTCGCTATTGTCGCAGTCTAGTTTTGCGAAAGGGTTATCTCCGTCGGAAGGTCAGCTTCCCAGAGAGATTACTTACGTGAAGGGCTCACGTTCGCCAAAAGCTTCTTTTCATTGACACCCTTTTTTTTATATATAGAAAGATCACGTTTACAATATTACCTTCACCAAAGGGTAGTTCTTGATCGGGAAGAGTTACGCATCGAAAGAAAGTATGCCCTCGAGGATTGCAAAAGGTCGCCCTGGAAACTAAGGTTCACTAGGACAAAAATGCCAGAGACGCACCTTCCAGATCTGATCGTCAAACTTACAACACCGGTTCGCCAATAAGATTTATATATACCTATATGTTGGTCTCTCCGTAGAAATGTAAAAGCACGCAGATCCTAAAGAGATAATATTTGATACAGTTACCTAAATCAACTCGAAACAGGGACCTAAATATCAAATATATGAAAATAATGGGCGGTTAGAGCGGCGGGCGGCGGTGCATCAAATCGAAAACGTCCGTCGAAGGAACACGAGCGTCGAGCCCGAAATGCCCACGCTACCCGTACGCCCTGGCTTTCAATGCAGGGGAGCCAGCTGCCCGTTAGATCCGCACACTCCACCAATAGCGAGCGACCAGTGGGCTCGATGGCTTAGATTGTGGATTAATGTCCGTGAAGTCGGCACCACGCTAATCGCGATTGGCGCCCCGACTCAAGCCAGGTCGGCGTCCTTTGCCATGCTGTAGAAGATGGAGCTCTCGTTGGCGAGCAGGTTGGAGGGAGTGTCGAATTCCGCCACGCGTCCTTGCTCCAACACCAGGATCCTGCAATCGCAGCAACAGTTGCAGGGGCCATCGTCGCTAATGTGTCAACGGCCAGCTAACAATCATCTGGCAGTTTCTTAGAAAGCCTAGGGGTTCCTGGAATCCCTCGAGAACCCCTAGATAGCTTGAGGGACGAGGTGACTAACACCTCCCACCCTCTTGAAATTCTTGCAGTAAAACAATTCAGAAGCTTACAAACCTTGTTAACGTCAATAGGTACTCAAGAAAAGTGGCAGTGCTCGGCTCGTGTGTGTGCGCCAATGTTTTACACATTCATGTTTGGATTGTACTTAAGGAAGAAAGTTTGAATTGTGCCTGGCTCGTGTGTGTGCGCCAATGTTTTACACATTCATGTTTGGATTGTACTTAAGGAAGAAAGTTTGAATTGTGCCTAGGCGAGAAAGACACCTCGTGTAAGCGTAGCAAAGAGAGGAGATACAGGGATTCAACGAACACCTACTGACACCTGCCAGACCCATGGGTCCTAGGGAACCTGGATTAAAAAAAAACCTAACAGTGCAAAGAAGACAAGGACAAAAGAAATGCGGCACACATACGACAAGGACTGGCACACGTGTGCCCTCTTCAGTCCTTGTCTCGTTCATGCTATTCAATTACTTTTCAGTATGAACCATCCGGCCCAATCGAGAGTCAATGCTAGGTAAGAGCCTGTGGGGTTAAAAATCGAAAACCTATTTGCAAAAGACTGGCATCACTTAGAGTCACTAAATAAAGCTACGCTTTCAGAGTAAAGAAACTCCCAAACTACGCGTCTGAAGCGCGTCAGGCGCCGCCATCTTGGGTCCGCGCGCAAACGGAGGAGTGACTGTAGCTGAGCCAAGCCGAGCTGTAGCCGTCGCCTGCACCAGCTGCCGCGGCCGCATTTGTGGCAGTGAATCAAAGTCGTGTTGTTCGTATCTCGACGTAACACGAAAAACGCGCGTGCTGAGCGACGGACTTCAGCGTGCGCGCGCAGTAAACAGCAAACACCAGCAGGCAGAGGATCGCTGGACCCAAGATGGTGGCGCTGAAAAAAACGCGATGATGATGATAGCGACTCACGTGACTGCCGCTGTCCAATGATGCCGCAGCAAACCAGAATATTGTTGAATAGAGCGACTGTATTGTCGGCAAAATGCCAAAGAAAAGGAATGCGGTACTCTGAAAGCGTAGCTTTATTTAGTGACTCTAGCATCACTGCTCTTGCATAGGCATTCATCGGTGCAAGAGTAACTGACCAAAGCACAGTCAAAAGGGCCAAAGTTACGAGCATAACCACGACGTAACAAGACGTGTCACTATGAGTGTACAACGGACAACTGGCCCCAACACTACAGTCGCCGAAAGGTGAGGACGGCAAGGAGCTTCAGTTGTCCTGCGTCGAGCGCAAGCCTCCTACCTTCGACAATGCTTTAACATCTCACGCACCTCAAACGCACGGGCACACCAAAAGCACGGACGCCGGGTGCGTTTTAGAGACGTGCCTCGCCGTTCCCATCTTGTCGGCGACCACAGCTTCCGGTACGAAATCGCGATTCAGAAGGAAGGGAAAGCCAACCGACCTGTCGTAGTCCATGATGGTGTTGAGTCGGTGGGCGATGGTGAGCACCGTGCAGCCCGTGAACTCCTTGCGGATCGTCTGCTGGATCAGCGAGTCCGTCTCCATGTCCACCGCCGCGGTCGCCTCGTCCAGGACGAGCACCTTGGACTTGCGCAGCAGCGCTCGTGCCAGGCACACCAGCTGACGCTGACCCACGCTGCAAGCAGGACACCGGGGCAAGCAAAAAAATTATAAGCCCCGCGTGCGTACGCAGTGGTCGCAACGATGGCTGCGACGCTCGTCGGACCCCAATGTGTCCTTTTGCATCTTGCGCAGCGGTCGGCAGCTTACGGGAGGAGCCGTCGCCAATGTCTGCTCAGAGGGTCACAGGCTCGTCTATTTTATACATGCAGAAGCCCTCTAACGAACGTGGCGCGATTTGTTGTTGCTGGCAGGTTTTATGGTGCAAAAGCTCCTTGGCCATATTGTGCCAAACGAGGTAAACCAGAAAACACTAGGAAAGGGCACGAAAAACGAAATACTGCTATATTTTTGTGTAAAATTACTATATTTTCTACAAAAGTTAAGAGACGATCAAATGTTACGAGAGGCTGCCCCCTAGAAACGGTGTAGGATGGAATGGAATGCAGTACCTAAAAAGCTCGGAGAAAAGAACCTGCGTCTTCGTTAAGGACCAGGGCAAAGAAAAATATGTGAAACAGACCAAGTCTTTCCACAGTGGTCACACACCGGTTGTTGCTCACCCCCAAGAAAGTATGCGGAGAGCAAGTCGTCTGCTTCTTGCACAGGAGTTGCGGTGACTTCAGAACGACACCGAGCTCCGATCGGCTTTGATTGGAAGGATAGCAGGTAGACCTCAATGCTAGACGTCTTGAGGTCTACCCACTATATATTTTTCAATCAACCAATAAGAGCTCGGTATTCTCATATCATCGCAACCCCTGTGTAAGAAGCAGACAAACTTGCATTTTATATTGATGGATGAGGAAGATGTAGCCAATTCTCGAGCGGCACAGAAGAACTTCGAGGAAACGGTTCCAATTATTTCCCAGGCACTGAGGCATGGCTTTATGGCATGAAACTCGTTATTATTGGCCAGATCCCATTCAGACTGCCGCAGTTTTACCGTATTTACTCGAGTAATAGCCGCACTGCTTATGAAAAAAACCCGAGGGTTCGCCTCACCGCAATCGAGAGCATGATTTCAGCTGTTTAGAGGACAGAGATAACGTCTCCGTGCGAAGATACCATCTGTGAAGATTGCATTTGTATGGAAAATCGTGTTCTCCATCTGGTTAATCGCTATGTCATGTATGCGCAACGCAATGATTGGCTGTATATGTGTTCTGTGGGGAAAAAGACACAAGGGCCTTGTTCCAGTAAATACGGTAAAAGTGCAAGCCTCATAAGCATCCTAATGTCTTGGCACAGTATGCAGGCAAGCGATGATGAAAGGTTATGTGAGGAGGCGGCAAGTCTATCTGCAACCTCATTGCCTGCAATGCCCACATGGCTCTGAATCCAGCAAAACCTAATGTCTTCCCCATACTTGAGGCCCCGTTGAACTTTGGTCCGTACGAGTTGGGTCAGTTTATTCTCAGTTGGTATAACTGAACATGCTGCAGTAATAACACTCCAAGAGTTTCCAAAGAGAATAGCTTTCATGACTTTCCTGCGGATTAGAGAGTCAAGGGCTGCCAGTACGCCACATAGCTCGGCAGTAAAAAAAATTCCGAGGCCACGTAAGCACTCCTTACAAGTTGTGAATGCGAATGCATGGACGTCATTCTTCCGCTCCCTTAGTTCGGTGTAGTGGCGTGGAGGGTCACGTTTCGCTACTGCCGAGGCTACTGCCAACATCGACAACTGTTGCCCTACATCACTTCAAGTAGGAGAAAAAAAAAAAACATAACAGCTATTACCGTAAAAAAAAAAAATCGACTACAGCAGAGGCTTTGGAACTCCTTGGGAAAGCCCACAATCATAGAGATGACCGGCAGCCGAAAGGGCAATGGCGTGCTTAGGAGGATCACTCTGGAACTAGTCAAAACAATTGCTGGCAGTCAGAACAGTTTATAATCTAAAGGACTGTCACCCCTAAAGACTATCAGTTGTCAGAACCACTGCGAGTCAAGCGGGAATTCTCTCGCGAGGGATTATTGCTTCACCCCGGGACCATTGGCATTCTAAATGTTTTTCGGAAGTAAAACAACAATTCAAAGAATTTCGGTACTCGGAAAGACTTCTGCAGGTCACAAGGACTTTTTGCAGTTAAGAGGGGCCATCGGCAGTCCGAAGGAGCATCAGCAGCAATAAAAGTCGGTGGTAGCCAAAAGGACGATTAACAGCTAGAAGGGTCATCAAAAGTCAAAAGAGCCATCAACAGTCAGAAAGACCACCGGCCAGTCGGAACAGTCATCAGCAGTCGGAAGGTCATGCAACAGTGAAAAGTGCCATCAGCACTCAAAAAGACCATTAGCAGTCAGAAGTGCCATCAGTTGTCAGAAGCGTCATCAGCAGTGACAAGTGTCATCAGCAGCCAGAAGGGTCGTCACCAGTCAAAAGAGTGATTGGCATCTAGGAAAATCATTGCTAGGAGAGACTGCACGTAGAGACCGCAAGCACGAAGAAATGTGCTGACTCGGCACCGGGTCTCCTGCGGACGCCCACCTGAGGTTCTCTCCTCCCTCGGCGACTTGGTACTCGAGGCCCTTGTCCAGGCCCGAGACGAAGGTCTTGAGGTGCGAAAGCTCCAGGGCAGACCACAGCTCCGTGTCGCTCTTCTCCCCAAAGGGGTCTAGGTTGGTGCGCAGCGTCCCAGAAAACAGAATAGGGTCCTGCGTACGACAAAGAGACAGACAACTGTTATAGGCCTCGTCCCGCTACCGCAATCTACGCCGATTTTCATCTGCCCAAGCCAGAACTTAAGCCGCTTGGCAGCCAGCAATCTTCCCCAGCACCACTGATAGGCACCAACACATACTTTTGTGGCTGACTGGCGACGCTGAAGTGTAAAGACATTTGCCAACAACCTCCGAGTGCAGCATTTCTTGTCTGTCGCTATAGTGGGACCGGCACCTACGAGCACTGCAAAACTTCCGGCCCTTCAGCATTTGATGCTAAATGAGGCAGCGGCCTCTAATATATCGAGCACCACCCTCCACTCAGTTGATTTCGTCTTCCTCTACACCTGAATGGTGTAGAAGGTTCTTGTGCGCTGTAGATTACAAGTATTATGAATAGCCAACTCGCACAACCCTCCATATTAAGGATTCTCGGACTCTGTCTTCAGATATCCTACAAACGAAAAAACAGCAAAGTTGGATGTAACGTACCATTCGGCGGTTGCTTTTAAACGGGCAGAGGGGCAAATTAGCCGGTCTAACAAATGATCGCCGTCCCAGGGTTTGGAAGAGCAAAGCTTGTTCCCGTAATACACCGTCTGGCTGACGGGCGATTCCGTTTATTGGGAGCCAGATACACGAGCGACAACTGTCAATAACGGTCCCTGAAACGTTGCTACACTGGCGTCAGTTTATAACGGCGGTCTCAGTCTTTTAGGCACCTCCCTTCGATTGTAAAGCGACCAATCCCGCCCGGCCTTCTGGACAGAGCAATTAGCCGCGTTTAAGCGGGGCACACTTGCCTGTGGGATGATGGTGAGCTTGGAGCGCAGGTCGTGCAGACCGATTTTGGTGACGTCCACGCCGTCGATGAAGATGGTGCCCTTGGCGGGCTCCACGATGCGGAACAGCGACAGCATCAGCGAGCTCTTGCCCGCTCCCGTGCGCCCCACCACTCCCACCTGAACACAGAACGTCCGCAAAACAGTTGCAGCGCCACTCTCAGCTGTTTGAGATGCTTTTAAAAGAAGCATGTTGCAGACAAACAGTCAACAAGCTGGAATTGTTGGCACAATCGGGTGTGGATAATTTATCCGGGGGAGAGCCCACGCTGAAAGTGCAGGCTTTTGCTGTGCTGCACAATTGGTTTTAGTGTACCAACCACTTCGCATAGGACAGTTTATGATCCAAGTAGCTACTATGTGGCATAAAGCTCATTGTGCGCACTTCACCCGAAGCGACAATAAGTTTTAGTGGGTGCCAATAACTCCATAAGGAGCAGTCTCCAATCCAAGTATTCCAAATCCCACTTCACAAGGACACTGAACTCTCAGAAAACATTTTTTAATGCCTGGAGCGGTCATGTATGTTTGTACAACAGAAAATGAACTAAAAAAAAGGCCCCAATATGTTTTTGCAAGCCACACATTGAGTTGGGTGCGATTTCATAACATGCTTCTCTTTCGGATGTTGATCCCGAAATAGAAGCGCGTTTCGCAATTGTTCTCAACCCAAAATCTGTCTCAAAACAAACTTTGCACAATTTTCTTCCTTTTTTTTTTTTTGATGTGTGTTTGTTTTAGGCACACAAAAATATTTTTAAGGGGGGAGTTCAGCAACCTTTGAAGGAAGTGACCACTCGGATCTGGTGCTTTGAAGAAGATCCCAAGTCGCCGCGCTCTCACCTTCTCGCCCGCGTTGATGGAGACGGTGATGTCCTTGATGACGAGGTCCATGCCTTCCCGGTAGCGCGTCGAGTAGTCTGCAAACTGAACCTGGCCTCCCATGGGCCAATCCAGCGCCGGCTTGGACTCGGGCACCTCCCAGGCAGCCTGCCATTCAGGGTGCACCCTCTTTTAATCAGGCATGCTCGCAATCGCTTTGTCTGATTGCGTGAGCAGGTGCACATTGCAAATCGCAACGCTTGGCAAAGAGATTTAGGGCGAGCTACACTGCTGTCACTTGAAATGCAGCCTTTCCTCTATACACGTTTGCAAGCGGCCACACTTCAAAAACTAGTCTGACCACCGTGGGGGAAAAAACGCTTCGTTGGAGAACCAGCCTGGCAACAGTGGGTATGCCTTAGCGAGGCGGGACTACCAGATGATCTACGCACAAAAGCACCAAAATGATGTTGTAAGAGGCCATACTTGCAAACGTGCATGGTTAAGACGACCCCCAGTCGGCCTTACTGGCACACTTTTAATCAGACCATAATCCGAGAAGATTTTGTCGAACTGTTAGCAGCTTTCTATTATGGTTAAAACATTTCTTTTGTTAAAGAAGCATGTGGCAGTTAAGAATTACTGAGATTACATAAACTGCAAATATAGCAAACAAGC
Organism: Ixodes persulcatus; assembly: GCA_013358835.2. Lineage (NCBI taxonomy): Eukaryota > Metazoa > Arthropoda > Arachnida > Ixodida > Ixodidae > Ixodes > Ixodes persulcatus. Next base: position 293,161 of record JABSTQ010002724.1, read on the forward strand.
TCGATGTGCGACACACAAAGATGCAACACACGGTGTAAGAGGCCTAACGAGCAACATAATGCCCAACATTTGTGACAGTGCCCCCCGTGACAACGATGAGAGCATTTGCCATGCACTGCGATGCTCTTGAAAGTAGTGTACCTCGGTTGGGGACCTGGTGTACTCCATGATACGTTCCACGGCCACAATGTTGGTCTCAAACTCGCAGCTCATCCGCACCATCCAATTCATGGTGGCTGTTATCTGACAAAAAAAAAAATACATCACCAAGAATGAAACGATAACGATGAAAACGCGAGATATCGTGCGCGGCGACACAACAAACAACCGAAGCCGGATACAAAAAAAAAAAAAAAAAGCACCTTCGTGCTGGCTTGATTGCACGGCAGAAATGCACTACGCAAAAGCTGGCAACCGGGATTTGCAACGGTAAGCTGGCTTTGTTGCAAAGCACACCTGCGCTGCAGAGTAGCCGACTGCCCAAATGCGTGTGCAGCCATCATTCTCCTCATTATGCAGGCTTTACCGCACAGCGCAAGTGTGCCGCAGGAAAGCCAACCAGCTGAATACTTGTGTAACCATATACCTACATTACAAAATCCCAAGACTGAAATAGAGTGGACAAAACACAAAACACTGTTTCTCTGCATCACGGACCCTGGTTCACTGAATGTTTAAACATCACCACTGCATCACCCTTTCCGCCGTTATTTCTAATCAACATATTCGTGCGATAAGATGGCCTAACCGTCAGACAGCCCTAACAACCGTCAGCACACATTGTGCTCCACCCAATGACTGAAATAAAAACAGACAGGAGTTATTTATTTTCCTCCTGCCAGTCCCAGCACTTTCACCCTTTGACCACAAGACATGTTTGAAAACTGGCTTACTGGAGAGTCATAAAACATTGTGACAAAAATATAATACCATGGCCAGGAGTTTTAAGAAGGGCGGGAATCGAACCGCCGCCCAGTAATCTAATAACCTATCCCCCGTGCTAGCCAAGATTTTTTTTTTTTTTTTCCTTATTGTCCTGTGCTAGCGGAGCAACTTTTATTTAATGCTGCACTAGCAGAACAATTTTGATTACATGATGCTGGTTATTATATATGTACTTGTGTTGCCACAAGCTTTATCACCCCAATGGTGGAAGAAGCTCGAGACACGCTGTGCATTCTGTCTCCAGACTTTGTTTGTAGGATTAAGATGCATTTAAATTACTTTCCAATGTCTTTTTGATTATTGCACGTAAACGAAATTCAGTTTCATTGTCTGGTAGTTCCTTATTATGCCGTACATACTCGTGTATAAGCCACTTTTTTTTTTAATTCCGCTCGGGTGCGGGTAATACACGAGTCAGGCCTAAAAGGCACCTTTGTAATTTTTTTTTTTTGAATTTTTGCATCTTAAAAGTAGGGGATACACGAGGGCGGCTTATACACGAGTATATGCGGTATTTGCGACACATGACGGGTGCAGTGTCAGTGGAACCTACCGCAACCGTTCCTGCTGAATTGACCACAGTCACAGCAACCACCGACTACGCACACAGCTAAGAACGCAAGGTCACCGACTCACCGACAGAGCGTAGGAGAGCGAGAGACCGACAGTGCCGCCGTCCAAGGCTTGACTCCCAAAGACGGAGAAGAGTGCAGCAAACAGGACGATCAGGTTGCCGCAGAACTCCAACCGTACAGCCAACCACCTGGGTGGAAAATGTCCCGCATAAACCCCACTCTGCAGAGTGTCCCCAAAAACAATTTACAACATTGTTTTTTTAATTAAAAAATTAACTGTGCATTGTCGAACGCTCAGTTTCCTCCCGGACGTAGCGCTAGCGGTCTGACAAAGGCGGCAAAACTTTAGATCTAACCGTTACCTTATTCAAAAGCGGTTTCCGAAAATTTTCAGCGGTAGAGTGGCCGACAAAGCCCGCAAATCTCTGGGGCTTAATGGCGCCAAGTACCGAGAATGGACCACATTTTCCCATCGAAAGTTTCAGAAAATCAATTAAAACTTTCAAATATGATAACTATTTCAGCGTCACTTTGCATCTCTTCAACTCTTCCCCTACCACAGGGAAAAAAAAGTAAAAAATTGTTTAGCCACAAATTTGTCTACTAGGTGTACCAAGGCACACCAAAATGTAGCTAAAGGAATTCTCTTTTCAAAAATGTAAAAGTCAAACAAGATACTTACTATATCCTGCAAAAAGAAAAATTAAAGCTTTTTTTGCAACTAATGCAGAAGTTTGTATTTCAATTAACATACCTCACAAAATATTGAAGTAAAAAAATATTTAAAAAAATACATGTTGTACTTTATAAACCCCACCACAAAACGACACATGGAGTGTGATTTGCGCAGGACATGTTCTATGCTCCCCAGTCTTTGTCAGCATGATCAAGCCTGTAGAAGTTTTAATGTGCCAGCATAGGACATAAATGATAAATGCCGCAAAATTCCTTCCTTTTTCCCTTTCCTTTCCCTTTCCCCTTCCTTCCCCCCCCCCCCCCCCCAAAAAAAAAAGCTTTTGTGCAATGTTTACACTCAAGACTCCCCGAGTCATTCTGGAACGTGCCACTATATTGGGGTCGACCACCTAAGAAAGCGCCAAAAATACGCAAGGACCAGAGAAGGTGGACAATGGTGCCCCGTGTCATCCACCTACTCTCGTCCTTGCATATTTTCGGTGCTTTCTTAGGCAATCGTGAGCAGAGTGGCCTAAATTGCCGGCTTGGGGTTGACATTCTCAAAACAAAAACACATGTTTTGCTCCCGACTCGAAATGAGTCTAGCAACATATTTATTGCACTAAAAACTTTTCCATTTTTCAGAAACAGTTTTTTTTTTTTTTTGCCGCATGTGCGTACTATACAGGCACTGAAAAATAACTTTATGAGGAGTTCAGTATACCCTTAATTATGGCTTCTCAAGCTGGGTTCCTAGAAGCCCCCCACCCCGAGTACCCATGTGGGTTTTGTGTGTTCCCAGATTTCACGGACCATCCCTGCCTCTAAGTAGAGTGTTTTTCCAGTTTCGGCACTATTTTAGCGTATCCGAGTCGTCCACTAATGCATTACTGGGAGTCAAACACATCTAGTACACATTGTTTTTGTCTACAAAGTCTGTAGGCTTCTACGTTGCCTCGTCACACCAAAGCCAAAACTTCCCAGAGATCGAGAAGTTCGAGAACTCCCGCACATTTTACAGACATTGCGTCACATTTTCACTCTGCAACGACCGGCACCAAAGCGCACATACGCAGACTCCAATACTCGGCGTGCAATTGTGCAAACCGTCTAGACGCTCCGAGTCTGCTCACCGGTTGGAGATGGTGGACGGGTAGTAGCACATCTGATTGTAGTCCACCCGGTGGTTGGACTCGAGCACAAAGCGCTCCTGGGCCCCGTAGGCGCGGATCGTGCTCACGCCGGAGAGGGTCTCCGAGAAGTGCGTGTAGATGGGCGACCGCGTCACCGACTCCAGGCGCTTCAGCTGCCGGGACGTCGCGATGTAGAACAGCTGCGGGGCAGAGGAGATGCGGCGGTGTCGAACGGCGGAACCCGAGAACCGTAAAAGCCGTAAAGCGCGGGAGAAATGCAGACTTTTGGGCGGAGGAAGAGAACTTCCTCGCAGCGGGTAGACTGCTGGGGAGGGGGAGGACGTCGAACCGTCCCGCCCCTAGCGGTTAAGTTGAGAGTTAAACCCATGGAAACAACAACGCAAGGTATGTGCGCATTTGACGTCACACTGCACGGGTAATGCAAACATCTCCAAATACCAACTGGTTTAATAAGCAAGAAAGAAGCTTTTGATATGGTGCTTGGCCGACGTAGCTGAATGCCGCGTCAGCGTTCAACTGGCCCTCGTGTTTAGTCGGTAAAGCACCGTCTGAACACTTGCAGCGACCCAACGCCGACGCAGAACTCGCGTTTTACATGTGCCCTGTGTTCGATCGAGATAAATGACGTAATGAGTCCACTCCACGGGAGCCTTGTGTCTGGTAAACGCCGTGCTCTGAGGAAAATGAGCGGGACGAAGTGCCCCCAGTAGTTCAATTCCTTCGTCGACACAAGAGTTGTCCTTGCTGCGTTGACGAAGCCATGTCTGCCGCACTTCTGACCCTTTTCTTACAGCTCCATTGCACAATTACGTAACATTGGGCATGTTTTACGCTACTAAAAGAACTAGCAATGCTTCTTTTATGTCAAGGCCCAAAGGCTTGTTGTCTCTAGTTGAGTACAAAGTCAACAAGATTGCTCGTTTGTGTTTCGCTATCGGCTGTGTTGTCGGAAGACTGTGTTGTAAAAAGGGGATTTGCATACAGTGACCAAATAGCTCGCACTATGTCATATATCATGAATCACAAAAGTATCATCTCCTAATTTTGGCACCTGCGTCTACTCAGGACACACAACTAACTCTAATGCTCTCCAACCTCTTTCTACTTAATTAAACTGGAAACTCCACGCAGAAAAAAAAAAGGAAGTTATGTAAAAACTTGTATGCAGTATCCATTATTTCATTTTTACCTTTCAGAAAAAAAAAAAAAAAAAAGATCTGAAAAGTTTATGGCTTGAATGTCAGTGGCAGCCCCCCTTTTGTTAAACGAATTCTTTCTCCTCATTTTGTGAGATTCTACATTTGAATCATGAGGAGAGTTCTCGCACAGATGAGGCGACCCTCGCAAAAAGCGGTATCCAGACACGCACCAGTGTACCGCGGAAAAGTGGCATCGCAAATCTCTGTTGCACTGCCACTTCGCCGCAGCACACCGTTTCCGTGGGAAGAAGCACTCTTCCCAGGCACGTCGGCGCACGCGTGCCAGCATGCAAACGGCGCGTTGCTGCCGCCGCGCACCCACCTGAATGAAGTAGTAGAGGATGCCGATGGGCACAGCGACGGCCATGAAGATGGGAGTGCTGATGCTGATAATGAGAAGGGTAGAGACAACTTGCAGGACACACATCAGCCACGCCCGCACTGTCATCGGAATGGCGATGTCCATCGTGTCCACGTCCTGCAGGCCACAGACCCATTGTGTCAGACGAGTTTCACTCATCCGAGGGTGTGAACGATGTGAGCATCGAAAATTTTAGAGTATACACCACTTCGCCGTATCTCGACGGCACACAACAAGGTGCTCGATACCCGGCAGGAAACAATCATGCCGGACCGAAGGAATCCCAGATTTCTGGTGAAACGCTGCAAAAGCACTGCTTCGCGATTGTTGCAAAATCCCCATAAGGCTGAAAGGCTTGCACAGTAGAGTTTCTTATTAAACTCTTAAAAGAAAAATATAAACAAGCATTAATGCTAAATTTGCATTAGCTGCAATGCAAAACACACTGTATTACATGCAATTAACGCAATCTCAGGATGTCAACCCCACCGCCAACTTGTTTCTAGTCCTCCGAGACCATTGGAGCAAACGTTGGTTGTCCCCGACCAATTAGGCTAATTAAGTATGACTGAGACGAACCGGCAACACCATAACGGCGGGTGCACTGGTCTTCAGTGTCGCAACCACCTACGAGATATTTACAGCATGCGTCGATATTTCTCCCGACGATTCTTGAGCGATACATAGCCTTTGTGAGATGTTTAA